>UESW01003870.1:26717-88570 GCA_900491605.1 Calamus simplicifolius | reverse complement strand
TAGCCACATCTCTCAAGGAATTGTATATCAGGCCATGCACAGAGGAGTTGGAGGAATGGTGTCAAATGAGTAACGACTGTGATTGGCCCAAGATCTCTCACATCCCTTGCATTACAATAGGAGAAACCATTGTCCGGTATGTCTACAGAATCCACCCTATTTGAAATAGTTCTTTCATATATCATATGTTTCCAAATTTACAATAACATAAATAGGCTGGGCTAAATATCTTGGGTCCTAGTCCTGGGTACCATAGATCTTAGTTTATTCTAACCTAAGCTTTGTCAAACCTATTTAAAATTTTAGACTACATTAATTAGTGCTACCTGCTGGCAAGTTGTGGAAGATCAAGCATTGTTCTTTGTTGCGTAGATCCTCTATCTGGCTGTTATTTTGTTGATTCCTTTTTCTTTGATGTAGTTGAGTTTATGATTAAGGTACCTGAGAGCTCTTATTTGTATGATTTGGTAGGAATATGAATGAAGCAGAACCTCTATGACATGATGCACGGTGGATTTCTCATTATTTTTGGCATTCGAAGCTTATCATTTGGTTGCTATCTTGTTTCTAATAGTTTGTTTCTAAAACACCTTATTTAGTGATGTAATAAGACTATTTTTGAGCTGGAGACTACCTATCAGTTTGTCGGTGTTCTCTACTTGTGTGTTCTTCATTTCAGTCTAATTCCTATTTGTATGGTTTTTGCTTGTTACTTGTTTGCATATGTTATTTGGTCTTTTAATGAACTGGATGGGAAGGTAGCTATTTTCCTCCTCCCCATTTCTTAAAGAGAGAGAGAGAGAGAGAGAGAGAGAGAGAGAGAGAGAGAGATCGCCTTCTGCAAGCAATGAAACTGCATTAAAATCCTTTATGGTATTAGCACAGTTAGTGTAATGGCTCGATTTGTTTTTTCATTTAAATTTATGAAGATCCTTCATAGCCCTTAAGCAACAAAGACACCATGGAGAAGAGGTATATGATTGAGTGGTTGTGAATTGCTTAATATACAAATTTTTTTTTAATCTATATTATAGTTATATTTGTTGGTCTCCATGACTACACTACATGTTCACAAATGAAGAAATGCCTGCCAAAAATCTTTATATGGCTAACGATCAAGATGAGGTTTGTACCATAGATATTTTGAAAAAGAGAGGAGCTGGAGGATCTATAACTTGTGTGCTGTGTGGTAGTGCTCGAGGATCAGTTCTCATATTTTTCTTCACTGTGGTTCCACCAAAAGCATTTTGATTTGCCATCAAAACCTATTGTAATTTCAAAGCTCACTAGCTTTTCCTTCTAAGCCTTTGGACTGTTTGGAGATGGAAAAAGGATGAGGACAGTGTGCTGGAAAGTATGGTGGGAGAGACATAACAAAGTGTTTTGAGGGCACAAATCATCCATTACACCAGTACTGAGATTACCCTTGATCACATTTGTGCAATGGAGGCATCTCTCTAATGATAAATATGGGAGGCTTAAGCAACATGAGAAAATGGTTTCTTTGTCCCCTCTTTTGCATCCCTGTAATTATCTTCTTGCAGGGCTTTTCCTTTATATATTTTCTTTCTAATATATTTCTCTCAGGAAGGGTGGTTTCCCACTCTTCTTTTCTTTCAAAAAAAAAAAGTGGGGATGATTTGGATAAAATCGTCATCGCATCGGCATTAGTATATGTGAAAAAAAGGAGGGTCATTTTTGACTTTTGACCCATTAGCAACCATATCCAGAAAAAGATAAAATATAACCAAGCTGTCTCCATACCTCGGCAGAACCGAGCTATCTCCATACATTGATAAGATTGAAGAACTTTTCGGCTTAGGCACCTTCATCACCCTGAGCTACGCCAGGGATTGCAGAAGATAAATCATCCTAATCACACGAATCTCATAACAATATTTCTAAAATGAGAATAAGGAGCCAAACATGATCCTTCGACCATAATTAACGAAATTTCAAGTCCCCAATTAGCTGGCAGAATTTGAATTGCATCATCTCCCAACACCTCAAAAAGGAAGCAGAAACTAAATATGGCCTAACGCCCATGAATAATTGAATCGTGGAGCGCTAATTAGCCATCAATCCTTTTAACCACCAAGATTCAAATCTTAACGGTCCTGTAATAATCAGATTCGAATCGTACCAGCTCTTAACTTCCTAAAATATGCCCAAAAAATCAGGTGACAACCCGCCATCATTCCAGCGGTATATATATACTATGTCCTAAGATCCCTTCAAGTATGTGCAAACTAACTCTAAGAACTCTAGTAGAGTTTATTGCTCTCGGGAGGTCATCTCTGAGAGATCCTTCTACTGGAGCCTTCTTCTCTCTTTAGTTTGATAAGAATTATCACTGACTTGGGCATCGAAGGGTCTTTCGCATGGACAACCCCTCAGCGCTTCCTATGTGGAGATTGTCTTGCAAGTTCAATTGGACAGGAGATCGCCACCTGGATCCCAATGTGCACCACCCCCCAAGCTGAAGAACAAAATTCTGCAGCAACAGATTGGTGCTAGAGGAAGGGCCTTAAGTCCCATTAAACTTAAAATCAAGGAGACAAGGTTCTTGACAAAAAAAATAATTTCTCAATGGCCAACCAAAAAAGAGCATCCTCATATGCTCCTGATCAGGCCACCTTCCAAAGGCCTGATCCCATTAATAATGTGGTGCCCTCACAACCGCCACCGATCAGGACTCCCCTTCCACCAGTGGCCCCGGTCACTTAGGATTAGTTCGTCGTATTGGTCCAATAGATCCAAGCTCTGACTCAATTAGTGCAAGGACTCCACGGAGTCCCTTCTCCCGCTGCGTCGGCTCAATGGCTTCCTGATGGATTCGCTGCTCCCATTCCACCAGTGGCTCCTCCCTCTGATTCACTCGAAGCCACGAGCCTTCCCTGATGGATCGGCCATGAAGAGGTGGAACTGTCACTACAAAAGGGCAGGGATCCGCCTAGATTCCATCAGGCTCGCTCCCTATCCCCAATGTTTTCTTACCACGATTCGATGCCGCAGCCACGATCCCCTTCTCCTACTGTTCGGGACAATAAGGTGCATTAGCAACTCCAAGGAAAGCTCCGAGAGATGTGCTAGGAGCCATATGTCATCAAATAGATACCTCAGCCTCAACCTAAGGTGGACAAGGTATTCCTTTCACTGAGGAAATTATGCATGAAGTGATCCCTCCTCATGTCAAGCTCCCCACCATCGAGCCCTATGATAGATACACTGATCCAGATGACCACTTAAGCAGCTTTCGATCTATCATGATGTTCCACATAGCATCAGATGCAATCTTGTGTCGAGCTTTTCCTTCCACCCTTAGGGAATCTGCTAGAACGTGGTTTAACGGCTTGAAGCCAAACTCCGTTAGTTCCTTCAATGAACTGGGTCAATTGTTCATCAGCCGATGCCACAGAAGAAGATCCGACTCCCTTTTCGAAGTTAAGCAACGAGAGGGGGAGTCGTTGAGATGTTTTCTTGGCTGTTTCAACGTGGCCATATTGAAAGTAGACCATCTCAACCATGAGGTGGCCATGTCCACCCTAGCGGGTGAAGTATCAAAGAAAGGGGACTTCTATCTAGCTATGAGGTCAACTATCAGAAGAACCTCTCTGATATGATGATCCTGGAAAATAAGTATGCCAGAGTCGAGGAGTGAGAAGGTCAGCCCAAGCCGAGCAATCCAAAAAGAAGAAAAATAAAAGCTTGAAGAAGAATCATCCCCCTCGCCCTACAAGCCCACCTCGCCGCCAAAGAGTTCCTCCTCCATCGCTGAGAGATCGTACCAGAAGTTTAGTGCGGAGGTTCAACCAGTTCACTCCGCTCACTGTGTTGTGGGCATAAATCTTGATGGAGATTGAGTGGCAACTCTCCCGGCCGATGCCCCTCCAAGGAAACATTGCTCGAAGAGATATGACCAAGTATTGCCAGTATCATCAAGACTATGAACATGATACCGAGGAATGCTGACAGCTTCGGAATGAGATTGAGCAACTCATCCAACGAAGGAGACTTGATCGATTCAGAAGAACCCCTGAGCTAAACAACAGAGAAGATCACCAACCCGAGCCTCGGCAACCACCTCTGCCAAACCCGCCTACTGCTAGCAGTGTCAACATGATTGCCATGGTCAGATCTTCCCAAGTTTGGCCGGGCGAGGAAGAACATCTACCAAAGAGAGTTCGATCCAAAGGGCTTTCTTTTTTAGATGAAGATCTTTGTGGGATACAATATCCACATGATGATGCTTTAGTTGTATCCCTTAGCATGAACAAGTACGATGTACATCGAGTTCTAGTTAATAGTGGAAGCTTGGTTAATATTCTATGTTTTGATGCCTTTGTAAAGATGAATCTGTTACAAAGTTTGCCTATGAGTTTTATATTGCTGATGTATATTTATGCATGAGCAAACCATTGCATTCGATGCAAATCATCAGGGTATACAAAAACTTTTCATAAGTAATAGTGGATCTGAGAATAATAGCCAAAGTCTATCCTCTGGCGCATAGCCCAACCCAAATACAACAGTGGTTGGGTCATTGGGTCAGTCCAAACCATGTTCATCGAGTTTTGATGGCATACATAGGCAAATGACTTTACCTTAGCAGGACACCATGATTATTATAGTCATACATTTAACAGACCCAAGCTAGCCTAGGTAAACATTAAGGTGCACCTTATGACTTTATTTATCTCCCATTATTGGACCAACAGTATAAACCTTTTCAATGACTCAGATACCTAAATCCTCATCTCCGTCATGACAATGTAGCAAAAGAAAGCCCCCAAACTGCTAGTGGATATTAGATATGCGAAGATTTGCCTCATTGCACTTCTCTTTTAGCCTTTGGTGATTAGAGAAAAAGCTTGACTAGTGGAAAATAGATCTCCAACAGATTCAGCTTCAAGCTAATTTACGGGTCATGTAGGTTCATATATGCATGCAGTTGACCTTGGCATAAGAAACAAAAGCAATGGTTATGGCCTTAAATCCGCACCGTGCTAGGTAGTCGAGCCAACTGATGCACGCATGTCGTCTGAAACATGTGCACCGGACCCACCATGCGATTCTCGCAATCTCAAATTTTGGTTGCCATCGCAATGCAATCGATCCAATATGTAGGCATAATCTACTAAATTTGATGGATCATGGTTGATGCCTTTGTACATTATCTAAATTAAATGTTGTAACAGATAAACATTATCTAAATGTGGTAACAGATAAACGTTATCTAAATTAAATTTCTGATTCACTTAGAGCCTATAAATATGACATAAGGTGGACTTTGGATAGTAAGAAAATTTTATTAGTTTGATTCATAAATAATTATTTTATTGATATTAGTTAAATTTAATTGATTATATGTTTTTATAAGATATTTTACATGCTGTAGAATTTATTTTTATATGTGTGTGATGGATTGTTATCTTATATCTATCCTTGGATTTGGGGCATCACAATGTTAGTGGGGTGGGAAAATGAGTGGTGTTAATTTTTTTTTTTCAAGATTCATTAATTGACAAAGTTGTTGTGCTCCAGTTGGGACTTATTTTATTTAATAGTAGGTTCAACAACGCTACACTGTTTTATTATTATTTTTTAAAAACTTTATTTAACCTAGCAATCCTATGAGACCATTCATTTCTGTTCGACAAATATGGCAATAGCCATTTTAGCTCTGCCCATCAGCATTTGCCAAGCAAACAAAACCAGCATTTTCATATTTCCATATGATGGCATATCATCTCACTTTAATTACTTATCTTCATGCTATTGGACAGCCTTCGTATGCAGTTGTATGTGTTGACTTTTGACCTGTGTTAAAAGTAAAAAAAAAAAAACAAAGTAACCGACCCATGCGAGCATTAAATGCTCGCATGGGACGCGCTCGATGGGCGCGTTCCCAGAACGCTGATAGGGAGCGTTCGCGAGCATTCCCGTTGAATTTTAACGTTTCGATTAAAACAGTAACAAGCCTAACGATCATATATATATATATATATATATATATATATATATATAGGAATAGTTTAAAGAAATTGTAGGTAGAAAAAAGAAAATCAAAATCCTAACTCTGTTTGGATGGAGAGAAAACTATGGAGGAAAGAAAACTAGGAGAGAAAATAGGAGAGAAAATAAATTTTATATTGTTTGGATGGAGAGAAAAGTCGGGAGGAAAGAAAACTAGAGGGAAAATAGAGGGAAAAAATTGGTGGGCCCCACATAAAAGTTTTCTCTCCGGAACTTGAGAGATTTCGGAGAGAAAACTCAAAAGTGCTTTTCATTTTTTTTCATTCCAATATTGACCCTTCCAAAAAACAACCGATACATTTTTTAATCATCTATAATAAGGATATTATTGTCATTATAAATTATTAACTTTTCTCTTCTCTCTATTTTCCTCCCACTCATCCAAACAGAAGGAGAGAAAATATTTTCTCTTCAATTTTCTTTCCTTTTACTTTTCTCTCCTCCCAGTTTTCTTTCCTCTCACTTTTCTCTCCATCCAAATAGAGCATAAAAAATTTATTTTGTTGAAGATCCTATTGCTGCGAATCCTTGGAGTTGGGAGTCTCTCTGCTTGGAGTTGGGAGTCTCTCTGCTTGGAGTTGGGAGTTTGTCTCCTGTTGCTGCAAGTGCTATTTGAAGTTGGGAGTTTGTCTCTACCTTGTGAAAGCTACTAGTGGTAAAAGTGTATTTAACTATTTTATTGTTATATTTTATTTGGGCATCTGAAGAATCATTGGGTTTGCAGCTTCCCGATCGTGCTCGCGGTAGGAGGATCGGATCGAGCCGAATCGTTGTACCTTGGGGACAAATCGCTAACAACCCGCACGAGAGGACGTAAACTTGTCCTTAGGGCAGTGTCTAACACGTCTCGATCAGTTTGATTCCTTTTAACTTTAATTTAGATTTTAAATTTAAATTTTAGATTAATTATTCTAGCATTTTCTAAAAAGGTTTTTTTATAAATTAAAAATAATTTTTCTAACAGCTAAGGATAAGTTCTCCAATCATTAGAAATTGCTAGATTTTATTATAAGTAATTTCATTTAAAAAAAGGAGTTTTGAATTTAAAATTCAAAACTAAAAATTCAAATTTGAAATTCAATTTAAAAAAAAAATTTAAAATTTACTTATTTGAGTTAATTTTTGCTTAGTGGTTTTATTATTATTGCAAGTAGTTTCTAGATTTATCGATTCACCATCTCAAAATTTAGAAAGTACATAATGGTAGATTACAAACCCATTAGTATTCAAATTCATGAATTCCAAGATTTTCTTAGAAAGTCAGAATTGACTAGTTGTAGTTTTTTCGAAAACTATAAGGTCCAATCCTTAGTAGATGCCCTTCCACCATCTTGGTCATCCTTTGCTCGAGAGCTAAGCCATAAGCAAGGTAACTTGACCCTAACAGAAGTGATTAATTCTATTAGGATTGAAGAAGAACACCGGCTTAAGCTCAATCAAAATCAAAAGACCGACTTTGGACCTAAAATTCATATGATCAAGTCAAATACAACTCCAAATTAATTCAAACATAAGGGAAAGAATTTTAAGAAGAGAAAATTTCAATCTAGATTCAACCAATCATATAAACCTCCTTAGAACCGATCAAATCAGAACCGACCGAATCAAAAGTCAAAAAATTGTAAAGGCATATTTTGCTTTGTATGCGGAAGGACAAATCATGTGGCGAAGGACTGTTACCACCGAAAGACTGAACAATTGAGGAAATCATCTAAATTCAAAATTCTTAATTAAATCAACCCAATCTTCTTGTGATTGGTGGCTTGATTCAGGAGCTAATATTCATGTTTGTTTTGATCGCTCCTGGTTCTCCACCTTTCAGGAATCAAGTGGAGGAGGTGTGACACTTGGGAATAACTCTTTAGCACAAGTGCTTGGGAAAGGTCAAGTGGATCTAAAGATGACATCTGGGAAGATCCTAGTCCTTCATGAAGTGCTGTTAGTTCCTAGTGTTAGAAGAAATTTGATTAGTGGATCTCTTATTATATCTAGAGGATATAAAATTATTCTAGAGTCAAATAAAGTTGTAATTACTCGTAATAATGAATTTGTTGGTAAAAGTTTTGTATGTGAAAGTCTTTTTAAATTAAATATATTCTCTAAGTTATCTAATAAAAGTCCTCTTCTTTTTAATGTTGAATCTTCAAATGTTTGGCATAATAGACTTAGTCACATGAATTTTGATCGTATTCATTACATGACAAATCTTAATCTAATTCCTAAAGTTTACATTGATAGAAAGTTTAAATGTGATATTTGTATTCAAGCTAAGATGCCTAGAAAACCTTTTAAATCAGTAAATAAGAGTTCAACACTTCTTGAATTAGTCCATAGCGATGTATGTGACTCTACCAAGTTTCCTACACAGGGAGGAAGTCGTTACTTTGTAACATTCATAGATGACTTCTCTCGATATTGTTATATATTTGATAAAATCTAAGGATGAAGTATTAGATAAGTTTAAGATTTATAAGATAGAAGCTAAAACCCAAACTGAGAAAAAGCTTAAGAAATTTAGGTCAGATCGCAGTGGTGAATATACTTCAAATGAAATGACTCTATTTTGCCAAGAATATAGGATTATTCATGAAGTTACACCATCATACTCTCCTCGGCGGACTGGAGACGCCGGGACCGAGTCGGGCCTGCTTGGGATGGCCTTGGCTGACTCGGCGGACTAGAGATGCCGGGGCCGAGTCGGGCCTGCCTGAGATGGCCTTGGCCGACTCGGCGAACTGGAGACGCCGAGGCCGAGTCGGGCCTGCCTGGGATGGCCTTGGCCGACTCGGCGGACTGGAGATGTCGGGGCTGAGTCGGGCCTGCCTGGGACGGCCTTGGCCGACTCGGCATGACTGGAGATGCCGGGGCCAAGTTGGGCCTGCCTGGGATGGCCTTGGCTGACTCGGCGGACTGGAGACGCCAGGGCTGAGTCGGGCCTGCCTAGGATGGCCTTGGCCGACTCGGCGGATTGGAGATGCCGGGGCCGAGTCGGGCATGCCTGGGATGGCCTTGGCCGACTCGGCAAGACTGGAGATGCCGGGGCCAAGTCGGGCCTGCCTGGGATGGCCTTGGCCGACTCGGCAGGACTGGAGATGCCGGGGCCGGCCAGCGATTGTGCCGGGGCCGGGGACGGTTAGCCTGGAGAAGTAGGGGCCGCCTGGCGTGGAGACGCCGGGCCGGCTAGCTTGGAGATGCCGGGGCCGGCTAGCTATGTGCCGGGGCCGGCTAGCCTGGAGAGGTAGGGGCCGCCTGGCGTGGAGACGCCGAGGCCGGCTAGCTTGGAGACGCCGTGGCCGGCAAGCAGTGTGCCGGGGCCGGCTAACCTGGAGACGCTGGGGCCGGCTAGCTTGGAGAGGTAGGGGCCGCCTGGCGTGGAGATGCCGGGGCCGGCTAGCTTGGAGATGTCGGGGCCGGCTAGCCTGGAGAGGTAGGGGCCGCCTGACGTGGAGACGCCGGGGCCGGCTAGCTTGGAGACGTCGGGGCCGGCTAGCTATGTGCCGGGGCCGGCTAGCCTGGAGAAGTAGGGGCCGCCTGGCGTGGAGACGCCGGGGCCGGCTAGCTTGGAGACGCCGGGGCCGGCTAGCTATGTGCCGGGGCCGGCTAGCCTGGAGAGGTAGGGGCCACCTGGCGTGGAGACGCCGGGGCCAGCTAGCTTGGAGACGCCGTGGTCGGCAAGCAATATTGTGCCGGGGCCGGCTAGCCTGGAGATGCCGGGGCCGGCTAACTTGGAGAGGCCGGCCTTGGCGGGTGTTGGCCTTTGATGTGCCGGCCTCGGGGGCCGGCGCTAGGGCCTGTCGCTGGCGGCCGACGCTGGAGGCTGACGCTGGCGGCTGGGGGTCAGAGCCTTTGGGGCCATCCAAAAAATTTATTTTTTGTAGGGTCAACTGGCCCCATCACTCAGCATGTCTTGGACAATGATGAAATAAAGGAACATTTCGATCTTAAGATATGGGTATGCGTGTCTGAAACTTTTGATGTGAGAAGGATTACAATAGGGATGATAGAGTCTGCTGCTTCGGAGTCGATGCACATGAATCTTCATCAGTTCAGCAATTTGGATAAGGTTCAAGGAATTCTTCAAGAGAAGCTAGAGGGTAAGAGATTTCTAATTGTCCTTGATGATATATGGAAGTAGTGGGAAGCAATTGGGGTACCTTGCGTAAACCATTTAAATTTGGCAAAGAAGGAAGCAGAATTATTGTAACCACTCGGAGTCATGAGGTGGCAGCGGCCGTGGGAACAAAGGAAGCAGTGGAATTAAAGAGTTTAGCAGAGGAGGACTTTTGGACATTTTTCAAACAATGTGCATTTGGTGACAAAATCCTAGAACATCACCCAAATTTGGAACTGATTGGCAGGGAAATAGCAAAGAAGTTGGGGGGTTTGCCCTTGGCTGCAAAGACTGTTCAAAGCATACTAAGTCCTAAATTGAAGGAAGAGCACTGGCGAGGAATCTTGAAAAGCAAACTATGGGAACTAGAGCAGCAAGAAGATGGCTCAAGGCTTTGTACCGCACCATGAGGAGCGCAAGAGAGCAGAAGACATAGGGGTGCAGTATTTTGATTATTTATTACAAAGGTGTCTCTTTCAGAAGGCAGACGGCAGACATGAATATGGCTATAAGATTCATGATTTGCTACATGAGCTTGCCGAATCTGTTATTGATGATGAATGTTGTAGAATTACTAATGCGCCAATGCAAATCCCAAAGAGACCTCGACACCTTTATATTGATGCTACCAATCATCAGTTGGAGATATGTCAAAATATGTGTGACATCAAAAAATTATGTAGCCTTGTCGTTGCTGGTGAATTTTCCCTTCCAGAGTCATCCAACTCGGGGCTTGTTCATTTTATTCAGTACATTTGAAAGAGTCAAAACAACTTCGCGTGTTGATATTCTCTTATGCTCCATTTCACTTGTCATTAGAGGCTATTGGTGATTTAGTACGTTTAAGATACATAGAAATCGTATATTGGTTTATGATAAAATTGCCAGAGTCATGGTGTAAGTTTTACCATCTACAAGTGTTGCATGTCACACTTTTCCAGGATATGAATCCTAACCCACCAATAGATGTGAAAAATTGCATCAATTTGCGACATGTAAATGAAGGTTGGATTGATCCTTCAAAAGTAGACAATATTGGCAAACTAACATATCTTCAAGAAATAAAGGAATATTTTCTCAAAGACAAATATGGATGCGGGATAGAACAGTTAAGGAATTTGAGGCAATTACGAGGAAGACTACACATCCACAATCTTGAGAATGTTAGGAATAAGGAGGAGGCTAGTGAAGCCATGCTGCACGACAAAGAGCATCTTGATAATTCCTAGATTTAACATGGGGCGAAGGTGTCCAAGATCACATGGCAGATGTGTGTAAAGAGATAATTGAAGAACTTCGGCCGCATACCAATCTCACAGGGCTACAAATCAGGGTTACGGCGGCATCACTTCTCCAAGCTGGCTAAGTAAAACATGGCTATCTAATCTAGAGACTATTCGACTAGAAGTTTGCCTTTTGGACAGCTACCTTTTCTTAAGTTTTTGTCTTTTAAACATATGCACTCGGTAAAAGAAGTTGGTACCGAATTCCATGGTAGTGATGATGATGATACCGCATTCCCATCATTGGAGGAACTTAAATTTGAATATTTGTTTGAATGGGAAGAGTGGTTGGCACCAAATAAGGACCGGTTATTATTTCCTCGTCTTCGCAAACTTCTTATTTATGGTTGCCCAAAGTTGACGAGGACCCTCGTGCTTCCAACTCCAACTAAACAATTCGACTTTTATGGAATGGAGGGGGAGCACATTTCTTTGAAAATGATACAGGGCGATGTGGCTTCACCATCTAAGCTTAAAATATACATAGATCATCATAGCCAGCAGTTCATCCATGGCCTTTCGGAAGAAGTGCTTGCTTCAATCAAATATCTACAAATCAACTGCTGCCTTGACATCACATCCTTATCTTTTCTCGAGAATATAATAGAGTGCTTTCAAAAGCTCACCTCCCTCAAAGAGCTCAGCTTGTTATTGTAATACATTCGGGTTATTTCCTGTCGACGTGATGAGCCTTACGTCTGTCGAGAGACTGGAGATAATAGAATGTTCTGACTTCAAGAGCCTGCTGGACAGGGGCCTACCCACATCTCTCAAGGAATTGTATATCAGGCCATGCACGAAGGAGTTGGAGGAACGGTGCCAAATGAGCAACGGCTGCGATTGGCCCAAGATCTCTCACATCCCTTGCATTACAATAGGAGAAACCATTGTCCGGTATGTCTACAGAATCCACCCTATTTGAAACAGTTCTTTCATATATCATATGTTTCAAAATTTACAATAACATAAATAGGCTGGGCTAAATATCTTGGGCCCTAGTCCTGGGCACCATAGATCTTAGTTTATTCTAACCTAAGCTTTGTCAATCCTATTTAAAAGTTTAGACTGCGTTAATTAGTGCTACCTGCTGTCATGTTGTGGAAGATCAAGCATTTTTCTTTGTCACGTAGATCCTTGATCTCGCTGTTATTTTATTGATTCCTTTTTCTTTGATGTAGTTGAGTTTATCATTAATGCATCTGAGAGCTCTTATTTGTATGATTTTGTAGGAATATGAATGAAGCAGCACCTCTATGAGATATGATGCATGGTGGATTTATCATTATTTTGGCATTCGAAGCTTATCATTTGGTTGTGGTCTGTTTCTAATAGTTTGTTTCTAAAACACCTTATTTGGTGATGTAATAAGACTATTTTTGAGCTGGAGACTACCTATTAGTTCATTGGTGTTTTTTGCTTGTGTGTTCCTCGTTTCTGTCTAATTCCTATTTGTATGGTTTTTTCTTGGTACTTGTTTGCATATGTTATTTGGTCTTTTAATGAACTCGAAGGAAAGGTAGCTATTTTCCTCCTCCCCATTTCTTAGAGAGAGAGAGAGAGAGAGAGATTGCCTTTTGCAAGCAATGAAACTGCATCAAAATCCGTCATGATATTAGCACTGTTAGCGTAATGGCTCAATTTGTTTTATCATTTAAATTTAAGAACACCCCTCCTAGCCCTTAAACAACAAAGACACTAGAGAGAGAAGAGGTGTATGATTGAGCGGTTGTGAATTGCTTAATACACAAAAAAATTTTCGATCTATATTGTAGTTATATTTGTTGGTCTCCTGACTGAAATGCCTGCCAAAGATCTTTATATGGCTAACGATCAAGATGAGGTTTGCACCATAGATATTTTGCAGAAGAGAGGAGCTGGAGGATCTGGAACTTGTGTGCTGTGTGGTAGTGCTTAAGGATCAGTTCTCATATTTTTCTTAACTGTGGTTCCACCAAAATCATTTTGATTTGCCATCAAAACCTATTGTAATTTCAAAGCTCACCAGCCTTCCCTTCCAAGCCTATGGACTATTTGGAGATGGAAAAAGGATAAGGACAGTGTGCTGGAAAGTATGGTGGGAGAGACATAACAAAGTGTTTCAGGGCACAAATCATCCATTACACTAGTGCTGAGATCAGTCTTGATCGCATTTGTGCAATGGAGACATCTCTCTAATGATAAATATGGGAGGATTAAGCAACATGAGAAAATGGTTTCTTTGTCCCCTCTTTTGCATCCCTGTAATTACCTTCTTGCAAGGCCTTTCCTCTTTATATTTTGTTTCTAATATATTTCTCTCGAGAAGGGTGGTTTCCCACTCTTCTTTTTTTTCAAAAAAAAAAAAAGGGGGGGGGGGGGGGCGGGCGGGACGGACTTCATGTTTGTTGTGTTCATTACCTCCTAAGAAATCTTTAAGTCAATGGTAACCAATGGCGATCAATTTACCAAGAAGCTTGTTGTGTTCATTACCTTAGCCCAAAATAATTTCCTGAGTCAACATTAGAAAGCATACTAAGGGCTCTCTTCAAGAGTATTATTGTTATTAGTTTTGCAACTCCATTTTGCTATGATTTCATACATAAAATGCGGTGCCTCATTATAACTTCATTATTGTGGAATTCGTCAAATTTCCCTTTATAGTATTATAAGCCATTATCCATATGCAATATTTGGATTTGTCTAGTCTTTTTCTTCACCATGGCTTTCCCCTGCCTAAATTTGATAATCACTTCATCCTCCTGTTTCAAGGAATATACTCAGACCTTCGATGAGTAGTTATCAATAAATGTTAGAAAATACCGATGTCTACTCATCGATGCATTAGGATTAGGTCCCTAGAGATTTGAATCGATGAACTCTAATCCCCTTGGAATAGTGAGTATCATTTGCTAAACTTCATCTTACTTTACTTTCCATCCACACCATACTTATAGAAGTCTAGCTTACTAGTCTTCATACCATTAAGTAGACCTCTCTTGGATAACTCCAGTATATCCCACTTGCTCATATGTTCCAACCGCATATGTCATAATCAAGTAGTATCAAAGCCTAACAACTTCGTAGATCAAGAAATCACATCAGCATTGGTAACACATTCACAACCTTTTCTTGATCATTACAAAAGCACCCTTCAAAACTTTAAGCATGCTATTCTCAAGTTTATATTTGTAATCCAAAGGATCAAGTGTACCCAAGAAAATTAGGTTCTTCATTAGCTCTTGGACATGCCAAGCCTCGAGAGATCTCATAACACTGTCAAATAGCTTGATATAAATTGTTCCTATTGACCTCACATTGATTTTGATGAATATAAAATAATTAAGTATTGTACTAAAATCATCTTTATCAAAACTAATTAATTTCAGGTTATTCATCATGAAAAAAAATACTTGCTTTAGGATAATGTATATTTCGATTCAAATGAAAGGTAATGTAGGTAACATATCTATGTGCTTTTCAAATTAAATTATTTTCAAAAGTTTTGTAGTGATTAAATTATTTTTCAAAAAACTTGGATTTTGTGACCACTGAATGTTTTTCATGTGTTTTCTGTACACTTATTGTTTGGATAGTTCACTTGCCAAAATGTCTTTCAAGTTTAATTATATTTGCATTATCTTAAATTGGGTTTAATTATTTTACAAATCATTTATACAAACTCTGCAATTAAATATTTATTCTATAAAGTTTTTACTTAGCTTCCATGTGTCATGAATATTTTTCTTGGAGCTAAATGAGTACCAAAAATATTTTTAAGTATTTATTGGATGATTAATTTTGATTATTAGCCATCCAAGTTTGTTTGCCATTCGTTTTTCTCCTGGCATTGGTTTTTGGATTCGAAATTGGACTTCCAAAGCCTTAAGTTGGGCGACCGGATTTGTGAGGCCCTCTGTTTGTCTTTTCCTGGCAATTCATGAACTCAAAGTTGGATGACCAGGACATTGAGTTGGGCGACGGATTTGTGAGGCCCTCTATTTCTATTTTCCTAGGAATTCATGAACTCAATGTTCGCCGACCGGATGTTGGAGTTAGCTGACTAGATTTGAATGAGACTTTGTCTTCTTCCAGACACCTCTTTTGGCTTCAAAATTAGCCGATCGGCCTTGTATGTTAGCCATCCAACTTTATCATGTGACTTTTATTGGACGACCGGCTTCATGGATTGGATGGCCAATTTTATGTGGCCTTCGGTTTATCCTCCCTGGCTCACACATGACCTAAAGTATTGGATGACCGGGCATGTTCGTTGGGCTTCCGATTTTGCCTTATGACTTTTTATGGCTGATCAGATTCAAACTTTGGGCTTCCAATCTTTTCTTTGGGCGACCGGGTTTAAGAGTTGGGTAACTGGATTTATGCCTTGGACGGCCAACTCTTGAATCTAGGCTTCTAAGGTTTGCATGCTCTCACACACTCTCTCTCTTTCTCATTCTCTCTCACAATGTTCATGTAACGGCTATATTTTTGGGTATATATACATCTGTTAAATAGTGATCTGCAAAGAGAAAAAGTGTGAAAAAATCATGGAGAAAAAGAGTGAATATACAAGAAGAAAAGAAAGAAAAAGAGAAAGAAAAATCCTTGGAAAGAGTGATTCATTCTTGAAAGAAAGTTGGAGAGTTGCATTGATTGTTTCAAAGCCACTTGGAGTGCATTTACTTCTGATTCTTGGCTTGGTGTTAAAGCTCCAATAACCTTTCTTAAAGAGCATTCAAGGCTTCCACGAAGGCTTCATTATTGCTGCTGTGCACTCAAAGAAAGAAACTACCTCGTGTTGAGCTCTTCAAGTTGTAAAGTATTTCTTGTTGAATATCTGCTCATTTTTTGGGAGCATCTTGTATAAACATTACATTTATTGTGCTTTGATTTGTGTTTCATAGTTGTAAAACATGTGATGGTAGAGGCCTACCCGTAAGTATACTTGTAAGGCTTGCTTGTGCTCGAAAACAAGCTTGCTAGCCAGGTAGGCTAGTGATGCTAGTGGAATTCTCAAGGGTTTCTTGAAGAGTGGATGTAGGTACCGAGTTTGGTGCTGAACACTATAAATCTTGGTGTGTTTGTATGTGATGCTTTCTGTGGTTGTTTGCATATTAGTCTCACATTACTACACATTATTTATTTGTGAAAAAAAAAGAGCATATCTTCTTAGTAAATTAAATTTTTAAGAAACCCAATTTACCTTCCTCTTAGGTTGCTACATCTGGGCAACAAGTGGTATCAGAGTAGGTACTCTTGTTGTTAAGCCCTAAAAAGCTTAGAGCTAAAGATTATGGCAACCTTATTGAGTGAGAGACAATCCACAAATAGGATAAAAATGGTTTACACACACCCACGACTAGATTAAATGGCATAGAGATTCCCAAACCAGAAACGGAATGGAATAAACATGATAAAAAGTTGGCTCAGCTTAATGCTAAAGCCATGAATATTTTGTACTATTCATTAGATGCTAATAAGTTTAATCGCATATCTACTTATTTATCTGTAAAAGAAATATGGGATAGATTAGAGGTTACCCATGAGGATACCAATCAAGTGAAAGAGTCCAAAATTAATATACTGGTTCATAGATATAAACTGTTTAAGATGGACTCTAGTGAATCTATTTTTAATATGTTTACTAGATTTACTAATATTATTAATAGGCTTAAGAGCCTTGATAAATCTTATACTAATGCTGCTCTTGTGAGAAAGGTATTAAAGTATTTGCCTAGGTCTTGGAAGGCCAAAGTGACTGTTATTCAAGAGCAAAGGATCTAAATGCTTTACCTTTGGAGGAACTATTGGGATCCCTCATGATGCACAAACTTCAAGTCAAACAACATGCTGATGAGGATGAATCAAAAGAAGAAGAACCATGGCCCTTAAAACTTTTGATCAAAGGGAAGAATCGAATGAATCTATGAAGGAAAGTAATGATGAGGACATGGCCCTTATTACTAGAAAATTTAAAAGGTTTATGAAAAGAAGAAAGTTTGGAGGAAGAAAAAGGCCCCTTGTAAAAGAAGAAGAAGTAAAGACAAAGAAAAAGAAATTATTTGTTATGAGTGCAAGAAACTGGAACACTTTAAATCTGAATGCCCATAACTCAAGAAAGGTCCCAAGAAGTTTAAGAAGAAGGCAATGATGGCTACTTGGAGTGATAGCGAGAAGTCAAGCTTTGAGGGAGAAGAAAAGATCGAAGTAGCCAACCTATGCTTCATGGCGGATAATGAGGAGGTAAGTCCTAGTTTTCTTGATGATTTTTTATTTAAAGAACTGCATGGTACTTTTTATGAATTAGTAGATGATTTTGCTAATCTTAGTTCTAAAAATAAATATTTAAAAAATCAAATTCAAAACCTTACTTTAGAAAATAATAAATGTATTGAAGAAAATAATTTTTAAAGAAAGAAAATAAAGATTTAAAATCTAAAGTAGATAGGGTTAAACTAATAGTAGATAGATTTACTTTAAGCTTTTCAAAACTAAACTTGATTTTAGATAGACAAAGAGCCATTTTCGATAAAGCTAGATTAGGCTATAATCCCCTTAGAAAATAAAAACTTTTAAAAAATATTTTTGTGCATTCTGGTCAATCATCTAATATTACTTATTTTAAATGTGGTTTAAAGGGACACAAGTCTCATGCATGTAGTAGTATTAAGAAAGTTTGGATTCCAAAAAGAACCATATTGACTAACCCTAAAGGATCCAAGAAAGCTTAGGTACCTAAAAGTAAAACTTGATATTGTGTTTGCAGGTGTATCTTGCAACCCATGGATCTACAAGAAAGTGGTATCTTGATAGCGGGTGTTTAAGGCACATGACGAGTGATGAATCACAATTCATCACTTTGGAAGCTAAGGACGGGGTATGGTCATCTTTGGAGATAATGGCCAAGGTAAAATCATTGGCATTGGTAAAATAGATGTCACACCTCATACTTATATTGATAATATCTTACTAGTAAATGTTTTAAATCATAATTATTGAGTATTAGTCAATTATGTGATAAAGGTTTTAAAGTAATTTTTGAATCATCTGTTTGCATTGTTTCTAATCCTGCTGAATTGCATGAAATTCATTGGTCATAGGCATGAAAATGTTTATATTGTTGATTTGAATGATTTAAATAACCATGCTTTGATTATCTAGTTGCTATGAATGCTAAAATTGATGAATCTAGTTGATTATGGCATCGTAGACTTGCACATGTTAGCATGGATCTTCTTTCAAAATTATTTAAAAAGGATTTAGTGAAGGGTTTACCAAAATTAAATTTTGAAAAAGATAAGATTTGTGATGCATGCTAATTTAGAAAACAAACTAGAGTTTATTTAAATAGAAAAATGATTTCAACTACTAGGCCATTGGAATTATTATATATGGATTTACTTGGGCCGACTGAAACTACAAGTCTAGGAGGCAAGCGTTATAGTTTTATAATTATCGATGATTTTTTTTATTTACTTGGATTTTATTTTTAGCTAATAAAGATGAAGCATTTTTTACATTTCAAATTTTATTCAAAAAGATTACAAATGAAAAAGAAATTTTAGTTTTATCAATTCGAATTTATCATGGAAAAGAATTTGAAAATTATTTTTTTAAATTTTTTGTAATGAGCATGGCATAAATCATAATTTTCTGCACCTAGCACACCTCAATAAAATAGGATGGTAGAAAGAAAAAATAGAACTTTGGAAGAAATGGTCTGTTCCATGTTGTGTGAAAGCAATCTTCCAAAGTACTTTTGGGTAGAAGCAATCAAACTACATGCTATATTTTAAATAGAGCTTTGATAAGACCAATTTTGAAAAAGACCCCTTATGAGCTTTACAAAAATAGAAAACCTAATGTTGCATATTTTCATATTTTTGGATGTCGCTATTTTATTTTGAATAATAAAAATCTAACTTGGTAAGTTTGATGTAAAATTCGATGAAGGTATTTTTCTTAGATACTCTTCTTCTAGTAGAGCATATAGAGTTTTCAATAAACATACCTTAGTAGTTGAAGAGTCTATTCATATTACATTTGATGAAGCTAATAATCTTTCATCAAAGGAGAGAAAGGTTGTTGATGGTGCAGGTGAAATTGAAAATCAAGTAAAGGAACTTACCTTGGAAGAAAAGGAGGACTCAATAGTTTAAGATAATCAAGAGGAGGTAGATGACATCATCAATTATGAAGAACCTCAAGATAATCAACATAGAAAGAGGTTGGAGGTATGTACATAATCATCTTAAAGAATTTATCATTAGTGATCTTTCACATAGTATTAGAACTAGATCTTTATTTAGATATGCATATAATAACTTAGCATTTGTTTCTCACATTGAATCTAAATGCTTTGATGATGCTAAGGATGATGTAGAATGGATCAATACTATGTATAAAGAATTAAATCAATTTGAAAAAAATAATATATGGACATTAGTAGATAGACCTCATGATCATCCAATTATTGGGACTAAATGGGTATTTAGAAACAAATTGGATGAGCATGGCAACATAGTTAGGAATAAAGCAAGACTATAGTAGCTAAAGGTTATAATCAGGAATAAGGAATTAATTTTGATAAAACTTATGCTCCTATTGCTAGACTAAAAGCTATTAGATTACTACTTGCTTTGGCATGCTTTATGAATTTCAAGTTATATCAAATGGATGTCAATATGCTTTCCTTAATGGATATATTGCCGAACAAGTGTTTGTTGAACAACCACTAGGATTTGAGAACCACTTGATTCCAAACTATGTTTTCAAATTGAATAAAACTTTGTATGGTTTGAAATAAGCTCCTCGAGTATGGAACGATAGGTTAAGCAAATTTTTGATTAGTAATAAATTTATTAAGAACTGTAACCACTTGGTCTTTCATGACCATTCATATTTGTAACTGAATAGTCATTAATTTGAGTAATGACAATTTAGTTGGTATAACCTCTTAGTCTCTAGGTCTTCGACCATTCATATATGTAACTGAATGGTCATTAACTTGAATAATGGCAATTTTAGTTATCAGTGGCCATTCTATATTTCTTAAGGTGTGATAGTAGGCCGTTAATAGAGCAATGGCTATATAAAAAGATAACTCTCTCAATAACACATAGATCCAAAAATAGATCCACAAATCAAATCAAATGTAAGAAAAAGTTCTTGTCTACAATCAAGTTTTCATTAGTGCTTTGGTGCAAACTTGATCAAGGCTTATCGTATCCTGTGGCATATTTGCTATTCACCCACAGAGCATTCGAGAGGGTGCATACCACGCTTAAGGAAAGCATTCCATGCATGATTCAAGCCTATCCTTAACTTAATCTCTTTCGGTCCTTATCCTTATTCTCATCATTATCTATATCTAGTTCAACAATCTTAAGGATTATTTGTATAGAGACTGAGACTACCGTATCCATAATCAAACTCATGAACCAAGACCTCGTGAGATTGGATCATTTGGATGGCACCAATTTCATACGGTGGCAAGACAAACTCAAGTTCTTACTCACGGCGTTGAAGATATTATATGTGTTGGATCCAAATTTGGCCCCAATTCCTGAATCCATCGCGGAGGACTCTGATGAACTCAAGACTGAAAGAAAAAAGAGAGTGAAGATGAACTTATATGTCATGGACACATTCTCAACGCATTATCAGATTGCCTCTACGACCTCTACACCAACACACAATCTCCATGGGAGATTTGGAATGTACTTGAATTCAAGTATAAGGTTGAGGAAGAAGGTACTAAGAAATTTATCATCTCTAAATACTTTGATTTTAAGATGAATGATGAGAAAATAATTCTTGCACAAGTGCATGAGTTGCAGATTATTGTCAACAAGTTGATAGCTATAAAGATAGAAGTTTCTGAACCTTTTCAAGTCGATGCAATTATTGCAAAGTTGCCACCATCTTAAAATGGATTTAGGAAGAAACTTTTTCACAAATCTGAGGATTATTCCTTGGAATAATTACAAAAATACCTTCGAATCGAGGAGGAATCGAGGGTGCATGAAAAGCTTAAAAAAATAGATATTGAAATTTCAAAGACAAATGTTGTGAGCAATCATAAGAAGTTTAAGAAATCTTAAGAAAACAAACTTGGTCTCAAAAAGAATCAAGATAAGTTTAAAAAATCCAACAAAAATAAGCCTTATATGAGTTGCTTTGTTTGTGGCAAACATGGGCACTTTGCTTAGGATTGCAGGCACTGAAAAGGGCAAACCAATAAGGCAAATGCAACAAAAGTAGACGATGAGATTGTCGCCGCCATGAGCGAAGTCATGGTGGTCATAGGCAAGGTTCTGGTTGGTAGTATGATACTTGTACCACCGTCCATGTTTCCTATGACAAGTCAATTTTCAAGACTTATGTAGATATCACCGATGGACAAGAAATTCAAATGGGCAATGAAGACCAATCCAAGGTGCTTGAGAAAGGAAGGATGGATCTCCACTTCACATCCGGCAAAAAGATCACTTTGATCAATGTGTTGTATGTACCGGATATGATGAGGAATCTTGTTAGTGAAAATTTATTGGGCAAATCGGGGATTAAAAGTATATTTGAGTCAAAAAAACTTATACTATCCCGCAATGATGTTTTTGTTGGAAAAGGCTATTCTACTGATGGAATGATCAAGCTTTGTATTATTGACAATAATAATATTATTATGTCTTCTGCTTATATTGATGATTTCGTTACTTTATGGCATGGTAGATTAGTATATATTGGTATTAGCACTATAAAAATATTAATTAAATATGGCATGATTTCTTACAATGTTGATAAGTTTAATAAATAAATTTATATTAAATCAAAGATGACTAAGAAGTCATTTCATAGTGTAGAGAGAAATACTAATTTGCTAGAACTTATGCATAGTGATATTTATGAGTTAAATGGTATGATAACTAGAAGTGGTAATAGATATTTCATTACTTTTATTGATAATTACTCTAGATATACATACATTTACTTACTTAAGCACAAAGATGAGGCTTTTTATGCTTTTAAAGTTTATAAATCAGAAGTTAAAAATTAATTAGGTAGAAATATTAAAATCCTTAGAAGTGATAAGGGTGGAGAATATTTTTCTAATGATTTTAATATATTTTGTGAATAAAATGGAATCATACATGAGTGTCCCACGTACATCTAAACAAAATGGGTTAGCAGAACATAAAAATAGAACATTTCTAGAAATGATAAATGCCAAGTTGTTGCATTCTAAGTTGCCTTTTAATTTATAGGGTGAAGTATTATTATCTGCATGTCATATCCTTAATAGAATTCCTACTAAAAAGAATAAGATCTCTCCATATGAGTTATAGAAAGGCAGAAAGACTAATATAGGCTATTTTAAAGTGTGGGGGTGTTTTTCTTATTATAAGAACACCAATCCTAAAAGGACCAAGTTAGGTCCTCATGAAATTAGATGCGCTTTTGTAGGATATACTACAAATAGTAAAACCTATAAACTCCTTAATTTAGAATCTAATGTGATAATAGAATCTAGAGAAGTGGAGTTCTTTGAGAATTTTACCACTTCAGGAAAGAATTCTCAATGTCCCACAAATAAGATTCTTGCGAGGAGAATACTTCAAAAGTTATTGAAGAAGAACAACCGAAACTTCAAAAAAGTAAGAGAATCCAAAAAGTTAATGATTTAGGACCCAAAGAGATAGATTCTCAACTCATTTCTTTCTATTTGGTAGAAGAAAGTCGAGAGAATTTTATTCGTAAGGTACTTATTGTTCTTCAAGTGGAAGACGATCCTAAAATCTTTAAGGAAGCAATGGCTTGAGAGATTCTGCTTTCTGGAAGGAAGCTATTCAAGATAAGATGGATTTTATTATGTCAAACCACACTTGGGAGCTTGTCGATTTACCCAAAGGTTCTAAGCCTATTGGTAGTAAATGGGTGTTTAAGAAGAAGTATCATAGTGATGGTACTTTAAACACTTATAAGGCTAGACTAGTAGCTAAAGGTTTTTGACAAAAGAAAGGAATTGACTATTTTGATACATATGCATCTGTAGCTAAATAACAATAATTAGAGTATTGTTTGCATTGGCTTCATTGCATAACTTTATGTTCATCAAATAGATGTCAAAACGATATTCCTAAATGGTGATCTCGATGAGGAGGTCTATATGGAACAACTAGAGGGTTTTGTTCTACCGGATAATGAACATAAAGTGTACAAGCTTGTTAAATCCTTGTATGGATTGAAACAAGTGCCCAAACAACATGAGAAGTTTGACTCAGTCATACTCTCAAATGGATTTGTTCACAACATTTCTGACAAGTGTTTATATACTAAAGTGCATGGTGACTTTG
The DNA here is from genome assembly GCA_900491605.1 of Calamus simplicifolius. Lineage (NCBI taxonomy): Eukaryota > Viridiplantae > Streptophyta > Magnoliopsida > Arecales > Arecaceae > Calamus > Calamus simplicifolius. The sequence continues at coordinate 64,808 of UESW01003870.1, read as the reverse complement.
TGGTATATGTGTACCTTTATGTTGATGATATATTGATCATTAGCAATGAATTGAAAGGCATACAAAAAACGAAGAGGTTTTTATCATCTACTTTCAAGATGAAAGATCTTGGACAAGTTGATACTATTTTGGACATCAAAGTGAAACAAAATAGTGGGGGTTTTGAACTTGGTCATTCACATTATGTTGAAAAAGTGTTACACAAGTTGAAACATTTGAAGTTCAAAGAAGTGAACATCCATTCGATCCAAGTCTAAAGCTTGAAAAGAATAGTGGATGAGCCGTGGCTCAACTTGAGTGTGCAAGTGCTATTGTTTGTCTAATGTATTTGATGCAATGCACTAGACCCGATATAGCATTTGCAGTTAGTAAGCTGAGTAGGTTTACTAGCAACCCAAGTGTAGAGCATTGGAATGCTATTGGTAGAGTCTTTGGTTATCTTTTGAAAACCAAAAGACTAGGTCTCCAATACCCTAAATTTTCTGCTATATTGGAAGGATATACCGATGCAAGTTAGATATCGAGTGTGGAAGATAGTAAATCTACCACTGGTTGGTTGTTTAGACTAGCGGGTGGTGCAATATCTTGAAAATCCAAGAAATAAACTTGCATTACACACTCAACAATGGAGTCAGAGTTTGTGGCTCTAGCTTCAACAGGACATGAGGCTGAATGGTTAAGGGATCTTCTATTGGAAATCCATTGGCTTGTGAGAATATTTCAACGTATCGATACATTGTGATAGCCAAGCCACTTTAGCCAGAGCAGTGAAGTGTACAATGGGAAGTCCAGACACATTAGTCTGAGACATGAGAATGTGAGAAAATTAATCAAGGATGGAATAATTTCTCTCACTTTTGTGCGATCAAGCTATAATCTAGCTGATCCACTTATTAAACCTCTTACAAGAGATTTAGTAAAGATGACTTCCTGAGGGATGGGTCTAAAACTACTTGACTATAGGTCCACCAATGATGGAAACCCAACCTAATACTAGAAAATGACTAGTCTTAGGTTCAATGGGTAACAACAAGTCATTGATAAGTGGATTGTAGCTGCACTTAGTATATAGTGTTGACTGTTACAAGTTGGAGGGTTGAGTTTTTTAAACTCTTAATGAAGTTCAGTCAGTGGATAAGTATCTATTGTTACAGAGATACTAAAAGAACTTCACCTATGTGAACCTTAAGATGGTGCTATCTCAAATGAGAGTTTTGTTTCTCTCATGAAAAGGTTCATGAAATAGGATAAGCACATGGCCATAAATTATGTTAAACAAGTGGTATAGACAAGAAACTCTAAGAAGTGTGTGTGAAATATCATCGGTTTTGACACAAGGAATAACTGGTTCAAAGCGTTTATGCTACCTAAAATTTTGTTAAGGCTTTGTGATATTTTCACTAAGGTTAGGTTCAAATCGAAAGATACTAGCTGTATTAATGCTCCTTGTCTTCTTTAACTTCTGATGTGGACTTAGTTTGTTTTAAATAAACTAAGTGGGGGATTATTGAGATTTTATTTAAATAAACTAAGTAGGTGTTTGTGGATGTGTTTAGAGAACTGTAACCTCTTGGTCTTCCATGACCATTTATATTTGTAACTGAATGGTCATTAATTTGAGTAATGGCAATTTAGTTGTGTAACCTCTTGGTCTCTAGGTCTTCTATAACCATTCATATTTGTAACTGAATGGTCATTAACTTGAATAATGATAATTTTAGTTATCAGTGGCCATTCTATATTGCTTAAGGTATGATAACGGTAGGCCATTATTAATTGAGCAATGGCTATATAAAGAAGATAACTCTCTCAATAGTACATAGATCCAAAACAGATCCATAAACAAATCAAATCAACAGAGTGTAAGAAAAAGTTCTTGTCTATAATCGAGTTTTCATTAGTGCTTTGGTGCAAACTCAATTAAGGCTTATCGTATCCTGCATCGTATTTGCTATTACCCACAGAGCATTCGAGAGGGTACAAATAATGCTTAAGAAAAGCATTTTGTGCATGATTCAAGCTTATCCTTAACTTAATCTCTCTCGGTCCTTATCCTTATTCTTATCATTATCTATATCTAGTTCAATACCTTATTCATTAATAGAGAAAATGATGATATGCTCATTGTTCAAATTTATGTAAATGACATTATTTTTGGTGCTACTAATAAACTATTATGTTGAGACTTTGCAAAGTTTATGCAGGGAGATTTCGAGATGAGCATGATGGGGGAATTAAATTATTTTCTCGGACTACAAATAAAGCAAAGTAATGAAGGAATCTTCATTTGCCAAATCAAGTATGTCAAAGAAATGTTAAAAAATTTGGCATGGAGATTTCCAAATGTATCGGTACTCCTATGAGCTCTTCTTGTAGATTAGATTCCTGTAGTACTGATAAAAGTATTGATATAAAATTGTATAGAGGTATGATAGGATCCTTATTGTATTTAACTGCTAGTAGGTCAGATATATTATTTAATGTTTGCATGTGTGCTAGATATCAAGCTAATCCTAAGGAACCTCATTTATTAGCTGTTAAAAGAATTTTTAAATATTTGAATGGAACAATAAACTTAGGCTTATGGTATGACAAATAATCTAACATCGACTTAATAGGATACACTGATTCAGACTTTGCAAGTTGTAAATTAGATAGAAAATCTACTAGTAAACTTGTCAATTTTTAGTATTAATTTAATCTTATGGTTTAGCAAAAAATAAACTTCAGTGGCATTATCCATAGCTGAGGCTGAGTACATTGCAGTTGGAAGTTGTTGTGCTCAAATCTTATGGATTAAGCAACAACTAGAGGATTATGGTATTAAACTTAAAGACATTCCAATAAAATATGATAATACTAGTGTATCAATCTAAGTAAAAATTCTATTCAATACTCTAGAACTAAACACATAGAGATTAGACATCATTTTATTAGAGATCATGTTAATAATGGTGATATTGTGCTTAAACATGTGTGTACTGATTTGCAGCTCACGGATATTTTTACAAAACCTCTTGATGAGTCAAAATTTTGTGAAATTAGAAGGGAGCTTGGTATGCTTGATCCTATTATCTAGTGAGTTATTGTGATTGTTTAATTTTTATACTCTCTTATGTTTATTATCTTTGCATGAAATTTATGTCATATGAATCCCCACTGCTTAATCTTCATATCTCTTATTTTTGAGATTTTTTTGGATCAATTTTGAATTGTTTTAACTGGGTTTTAAATGACTGCAATCCATCATGTCATTCCCCATTAGATGACCCCCTGGCCAACTGATTTTGGACATCTGGCCATCCACTTTTGGAAGTGGATGACGAAATACTCAAAACCCATCCAACTTTGCTGTTGGATGACTAGTTCTCAAGTATTGATTGCCAACTTTGGACTTTCAGATGACCAGCTAGTGGGAGCTCTTATCTTGGTCGGTTGGGTATCTTTTGGATATTTGCATCCTTCCTTCATCTCTTCTTCCAAGCCGTGAGCCTCTCCATTTCTCAAGCTTTTCCTCTTCTTCATTCATCTTCTTGCTCTTCAAATCTTTAGATCATGGCACCTAAGGCAAGTCTGGTCATGGATCATCTTCTTCCCGAGGCATCAGTGAGTGTGCTCCCTCTAATCCTTCCGGTTTCTAGTCCATGGTTTGGATATCTGTAGTTTTTGGTAGAGTAGTTGATTTTGATTTTCTTGCTGCTGAAAGTTTTGAAATTGGTGAGCTATTATCATATCAAGGTTGGGAGTTCTTACTCAAAACAAACCTTCTTATTTTTTCTGATCTTGTCAAAATTTTCTACCACAATATTAGCTTTGGTGATGATAAGGTATCTTCTATTGTTAAAGGTGTCAGAATTGACTTCAATGAAGATACATTAGGAGAAATTCTAAATATTCCCGATGTTGGTGCATTTGAGGACTCTCTTGAAGACAAAAAGTATAAAATAAAAATTATTCATGGTATTGAGAATGCTTCCAATATTGATCGAATTTTTGCTAAAGATTTAAGTGTAGAAATTATTATTTCTTGATGTCTTACTCTTAGAAGTGGCAGCTTTGATTATGTGAATGACCGAGACTTGATTATTATGTACTATATTATGAGTAAAATTTCTTTGCACCTACCTAGGATAATGATCTATGTTATGAAAGAGGTTGTTAGTAGACCTAGAGCAGCCCTACCATATGGCCTTCTTCTCACCCATGTTCTTACTCATTTTGGTGTTAGTGTTAAAGGTGAGAATGTCTATAACCTTAGCCATACTGATTTCTACAATGAGCATACCTTGCTTCATATGGGAATTACTAAGGTAGATGGCTAATGGACAAGGAACAAACGAAAGATGCAAGACCTTCCTGCACCTATCCAGGGGGAGGGATCTACTATGCCTCAAGAATTTTCTGTTGGACCTCAAACTTATCCTTCAGGTTTGTTAACACTTCTACCAATTATTCTGATATGTTTGAAGTAAATGATCTTATGACCAATGACCCCACTCCTTCCATTGATGGCAATCCTTCCTTTGATAATAATCATTCTGCTGATCCAAATCCACCTCATGATCTACCACCTATCCAGAATTCTTCTCAACCAAATCATCCTATCATTGCTAAGATTGACCCAGATGATATGAACACTTTGGTTCAAATGATTTTTGATGTTGTTTCTATTGGCGGATCTAGGACTAGTTCATCTTTCTGTTCTTCTAACATATCCATTGTTCCCCACATCTCTTCCATGTATGCTTTCTTGGATGAGATTAAATTGAGTTTATATGATTTACATGTAATGTCAGTGTCATTAAGGGAAAAGCATTCAATTATGGTGAGATGGTGGATATTACAAAAATTTTGCTGAAATTTTTAAGTTGAGAAATGATATGAATTCCCTGTTGGATAGTGTCGGTGTGGCAAGTACTAAGATTGCTACTTTTCGTGTCCGAACTGAAAAAGCTCAATCTACCCTTGCTAGTCTTTCAAAGATTGTTTCTAAATGCCACAGCATGTCTCAGGTAATTCAAATTCATGTTGCTTCTGGACCTATGTTTATGTTTAATGTTGTTGTTGGTTTGTATGATTTCCTTTTACTGCTGAGGATCAATACTTTCATTGGCTTATACATTATTAATGACTGAATTGTATGACTGTAAGACCTTTATGACTTAATCTATACTTTATATCATCTGCTTGATTTTGAAAACTTTATGCTTATCTTTATATTGTTATTATTTGCTATAGTTATTTCATTCCTTGAAGAAAAGACATACAATGAAAAATGCACATCCTTTCACCTTCTTTTTGATTGATGACAAAAAGGGGAAGAAATGAAATGCATACATTTTGATTTTGGGAGAAATGGAATGCACACAATTGTTTTGCTTTCCTCTCACATTTTTTTAAGTGGTATCAAATGAAAAGCATATATTGTGATTTGGAAGAAATGACATTTTTTTAAGTGGTATCAAATGAAAATGCATACATTCTGATTTCATGATTTGAAATTTTTAAAAATTTGTTGGAGAAATGGAATGCATACAATGTCTTGAAAAATAGAAATGCATGCCCACAATACCTATGCTTACTTTGGAAAGATTTTGAAATATGTACTCTACTTTTAAAAATTTCAATGTTTCAAAACCAAAGGGGGAGTTATGCATTGTATCTATTGAAAATTATGGTTTATATGTTCTTGAAAATCAGAGTTTCAATACATTATATCAGATTTCAGAATGCATTGTCTTATACTTCAAAAATTCAAGGAATGCTTTAATTTGAAACTATTTATATCTTATTGAATACTTAATGATTTTGTCATCATCAAAAAGGAGAGATTGTTAACCTCACATTGATTTTGATGCATTAAGTATTGTACTAATATCATCTTTGTCAAGACTAATTAATTTCAGTTTACATGAAAGAAAATACTTGCTTTAGGATAAGGTATATTTCGATTCAAATGAAAGGTAATGCAGGTAGCATATCTATGTGCTTTCCAAATTAAATTATTTTTAAAAGGTTTGTAGTGATTAAACTATTTTTCAAAGAACTTGGATTTCGTAACCACTGAATGTTTTTCATGTGTTTTCTGTACACTTATTGTTTGGATAGTTCACTTGCCAAAATGTCTTTCAAGTTTAATTATATTTGTAATGTCTTGAACTGTGTTTAATTATTTTATAGATCATTCATACAAACTCTGCAATTAAATCTTTTTTCTATAAAGTTTTTACTTAGCTTCCATGTGTCGTGAATATTTTTCTTGGAGCTGAATGAGTACCAAAAATATTTTCAACTATTTATTGGATGACCGATTTTGAGTATTAGCCATCCAAGTTTGTTTGCCATTCGTTTTGCTCCTGGCATTGGTTTTTGGATTCAAAATTGGACGTCCAAAGCCTTGAGTTGGGTGATCGGATTTGTGAGGCCCTCTGTCTCTCTTTTCTGGGCAATTCATGAACTCAAAGTTGGATGACTAGGACGTTGAGTTGGGCGACCAGATTTGTGAGGCCCTCTATTTCTATTTTACTGGGAATTCATGAACTCAATGTTGGCCGACCGAATGTTGGAGTGAGCTGACCAGATTTGAATGAGCCTCTGTCTTCTTCCTGACACCTCTTTTTGGCTTCAAAATTAGCCGACCGGCCTTGCTTGTTAGCCATCAACTTTATCATGTGACTTTTATTGGATGACCGGCTTTATGGATTGGATGCCCAATTTTATGTGGCCTTCGGTTTCTCCTCCCTAGCTCACACATGACCTAAAGTATTGAACGACCGGGCATGTTCATTGGTCTTCCAATTTTGCCTTGTGACTTTTTATGGCTGACCAGATTCAAACTTTGGGCTTCCAATCTTTTCTTTAGGCGATCAGGTTCAAGAGTTGGGCAATCGGATTTATGCCTTGGATGGCCAACTCTTGAATCTGGGCTTCTAAGGTTTGCATGCTCTCTCTCTCTCTCATTCTCTCTTACAACGTTCATGTAACGTCTATATTTTTGGGTATATATACATCCGTTAAACAATGATTCTATAGAGAGAAAAGGTGTTAAAAAATCATGGAGAAAAAGAGTAAAAAATATAAGAAGAAAAGAAAGAAAAAGAGAAAGAAAAATCCTTTGAAAGAGTGATTCATTCTTTAAAGAAAGTTGAAGAGTTGCATTGATTGTTTCAAAGCCACTTGAAGTGCATTTACTTCTGATTCTTAGCGTGGTGTTAAAGCTCCAACAACCTTTCTTGAAGAGCATTCAAGGCTTCCACGAAGGCTTCATTATTGCTGTTGCGCACTCAAAGAAAGAAGCTATCTCGTATTAAGCTCTTCAAGTTGTAAAGTATTTCTTGTTGAATATCTGCTTATTCTTTAGGAGCATCTTATATAAACATTATATTTATTGTGCTTTGATTTGTGTTTCATAGTTGTGAAACGTGTGAGGATAGAGGCCTACCCATAAGTGTACTTGTAATGCTTGCTTGTGCCTAGAAACAAGCTTGCTAGCCAGGTAGGCTAGTGGTGCTAGTAGAATTCTTAAGGGGTTCTTGGGGAGTGGATGTAGGTGAGTTTGATGCTGAACCACTATATATCTTGGTGTGTTGTGTGTGATACTATCTGTTGTTGTTTGCATATTAGTCTCATATTACTACATGTTATTTATTTGTAAAAAAAATATAAGAGCACATACTTGCTAGTAAATTGAATTTTTATGAAACCCAATTCACCCCACTCTTGGGTTGCTACATCTGGGCAATAGTTCCAATTCCGACAACATTTGCAGCCTTGTTGTTACGTAATAGAACCTTTCCTATCTTCGATCGATAGTTCGAAAACTAACTTTTATTTGGAGTTATATGAAAGAAACAACAAGAATACATAATTTGCTCCTTTCTAAAGTTACTAATGCTGACTAAGAGTATCTCACTTTCTACACCATCAGAGCTTTCCAAAGTGCTCTTTTCAACTATCTTGCTCTAACAACAGAGATACTTACCTACACATCTTATCCTTTCCTCTTCGAATAATTCCTCTTAATATTCCCTTATGACAAAAGTAATAATGAAGTTTCTAGTGTCTTGACTTCGACCTTGATTTTTCTCTAATGTTTAAACCCTTCTCTTTACTTTTACCTCTTGCAATGAAACTTCTCCATGGTTTTCTCATAGGCTCCAAATACCTTTCTCTTTAGCTCCCTAAATTGCAGAGCATCTTTCACATAATTCACCAAAGACTCTCTCTCCTATACAACAATATGTTTACAAAATTCTCATATGAGGATGATAATGAGCACAAGAGAATCAATACTTGATCTTCATTTTTAATTTTGATTCCAATACTCCTTAAATCAAGAATTAACTTGTTGAACTCATTTATGTGGTCTTTCACTGGTATACCTTCTTTTATCTATAGATGATAGACTCTATACTTCAAATATAGCTAGTTTGTAAGAGACTTCATCACATATCTACTTTCTAATTTCAATAAGATTCTAGTTGCCATATTCTCCTCAATGACTTCTCTATAACCTCATCTGCCAAACATAATAAAATTATACTATGTGACTTTGCTAATAACTCATCCTTCTCTCTATTGGACATTGTTATTGGTAATCTATCTTAGCCTTCTAGCACCTTCCATAGTCTTTATTACACCAAAAAGACTTGTTTCTTGATCTATTAGATGTTGAAGTCGTCGACTTCATTGAATTTGTCAATTGTTACTTCACCATCGACATTGTGAACCTCTCCTCGAAATTGACCCTCTAATGTGCTTGGCACTATTTGTCCAATCTATTGGTTTAGCACAGAATATGTCTACTCAAAACAGAGGAACTCCTCTAATAATAATGGAGTAGAACTGCAAAGTCAAAGGAAGCCCCTACTAGAGGAAAATTCTCCAAGAATAGTAGAGTAAGACTCCAATAAATAGAGAAAGCCTATGATGTTATATAAAGCTGGATCCAATAACCTCCTGAAGTAGGGCTTGTTGGCCCAGATGGCAACCCAAGAGGGGGGGGGTGAATTGGGTTCTTAAAAATTTAAGCCCTTTTTAACTTTAGTTGATTAGTTAGCAAGATGTGCAAGTGAAATTAACTAATAAGCAAAGAACAAGCAGTTAACAAAGAGAGATAGAGATAGAGAAAATGAACACGGCAAACACAAAAGTTTTATAGTGGTTCGGTGTATCCAACACCTACATCCACTCCCAAGGATCACTTGGGTCCACACTATAATCTCTCTAGATTACAGCTGAGTTGTTTTACAAGTTCACAACTCAAACTTGTTGTTTTTCGAGGATCACAACGAACCCAGCTGATTTTACACGGGCTCACCGGCACCAAACCCAAACACAAGCTATACCTAGCTTGTACCGAGGTTTAACAACCTCCTCTAGTTTAATCCCTCAGATTAAACTAGACACAAACAAATAAAATGAGTTTAATTACAAGCAGCTCCTTTTTGAGCAGATATTTCAAAATAGAAATCGAGTTTAGAAAAGCCTGAATGTTTAGAGCTTGAAAGCTGGCTTGGCTTCTTTGGTTTCCTTCCTTCAACTCCTCTTGATGTTGAATCAGGCCTCAGCACGGATTCTTCACAGATTTGAGCTTTGGAGTTGGGTTGAAGCTTTTTCTCCCTTTTTCTTGAATGTGGAAGATCTTTGATTTGCTCTTGAAAGCGTTGGGATCTCCTCTTGAATCTTTTGTAGAAGGTAGCTCTGGAGTGCACGAATCTCACTCTTGGATTTCACTCCTTTTGAATCTCTCTCTTTGGGCTAAAAGATTTTTTTTTCAAGAATGCTCTGTTTTTCCCTCTTTTCAAATGATATTCTTTTCTCTCTTTTTGATTTTTTCTCTTGTGTTTTGATTTGAAAAGAACTCCTCTATTTATAGAATCTGCAAAGATATAACCGTTAGACACAGTAAAATATAGCCGTTGATTCAAAAAATTACCGTTGGAGCTGATGTGTCAACTCAAAAATTACCGCCCAGATTCCGGGGAGTCGGCTCGGGTACTGTGCGAGTCGGCTCGAGCAATCGAATCCAGAACGCACCAAAAAATGAGTTTTCAGGGGTCGACTCGTGAAAATCTGGGAGTCGACTCTTGACTTCCAGGAGTCGACTCGCGAAGAGCTGGGAGTCGACTCGAGAAGCACTCAAAAATGAGTCTTTCTGCCGTCTGAGTCGAGTCGGCTCGCACAGTCACGAGTCGGCTCGAGAAAGTTCAGGAGTCGACTCGGAAACTCGAGTCGGCTCGGGACTGATACAAAAATCAGAAAACATTCTGATTTGCTTTGAAAATCATCCCAACCAACTTTGAAATATAAATATGACTTAGATAATGTTGTTTTAACAGTAATGCTCAATTTCAAAGCATTTTCATTAAGTCATTGATCTTTAAAAGATTGGTATAGAAAATCATATTTGAATTCATAAGTATAGCTCACTGAAACATATATTCAATTGATTCAAGAAACTCATTACATTTTTAATAGTTCATAGTTTTCAATTTGAAATTGCTCATAGCAAGAATAATTCATTGATTGACTTACCATGTTCATAGCCTTTTAGAAGGTAAAGCAATGTCTTTTGGAAATCATCAAAATCAATAAGTTGGGGCAATTATGTTTCAATAATTTCTCAACAGGGCTCTAATAAATAGAGGAGCCTCCAATCGAAAAGTAGCAAAAATGGATCTAACCCATATTAAACCTGTCATAAATGGGTTTGGGTTTGGGTTTGAGTTAAATAATTTAGGGTTGTAAATGGGTTGATCCATTTAGACCTATATATTAAATGGGTAAAGTTCGGATTTAATGTTCTTAACCCGTTTAACCTATTTTAGTAATTGGTTGGGTTGGGTTGGATCGGGTTGACCCATTTGTCCAACCCATTTATATTGCTAGTTAATATATTAAATGGGTTAAAAGGTTGACAATTGATCTTTTTATTATTAGTTAACAGGTTAAGCGAGAAGGCCTTTGATTGAGTAAAGAACTAGCTACCAAGGGTTTTTATGCAAGTTAGATTTCGAGAGGGCCTTTGGTTGAGTGAAGTAAAGATTCTTGGTGGAAGTGTTGATAGCTTGGGGCTTCCTAACTCAATGAATAAATTGTATTTTCATCCTACTTTTCTTAGATGAGGTGGGAGTTGTAGTTAATAGGTGACCGACAAATGGATAAACTATAAGTTTGGGCCTCGACAAGATGATCTACTATCCTATAGTCTTTTTATTCTTGTGATGGGTGTTCTGACCAAATAATTGAAATGGGCCAAATTAGTAGACTTATCAAAGATATTAGCGATACTCTTTGCTTTTGTGATAATATAAGTTTACACTTCATAGATGATTCTCTCTTCTTTTGTGCAATAAAGAAAGGGATCTTATACCAATCAAAGCTGTCCTTCTTACTTTTGAGAATGTATCTAGCTTCAAGATCAATTTTTATAAGTTCTTGATGATTTATTTGAATGTTGTAGAAGAAGTTGCACTATTTTTTGCCATCCTTTTCAACTGCAAAAAAGGAAATCTCCCACTAACATATTTGGCATTGCCATTGTATGATAGAAAGTTATCCAAACAGTGTTGGATGCCACTAATTGAGAGGACTGAAAGGAGGTTGGCTTTATGGAAAGGTAGATTGCTTTAATTGGAGGCTGGTTACGTCTCATTAATGTAGTCCTCTCTTCACTCTCATTCTACTTCATGTCTATGCTTTGACTATAAGAATGGGTGATTATTAAGATAGATAAGTTGAAAGGAGCCTTTTTATGAAAAGAATAAGAGGTGATCAATGGTTTGCACTATCTTTTCAACTGGGATTTTGGCTGTAGCGATAATAAGGAATGAGGGCTTAGTAACAAGAGCCTACGTATATGAACTCTGGTCTACTATTGAAGTTGGTGTACATGTTCTTAAACGGACACAGGAGGGAAACATTCATTGGACCAGGTTAATCCATAGAGCACACTCCTCAAGAGGTAGATATTCTATGAGAAGAAGGATCAAATCTCGAAAAGCTTTCCCAATTTAAAATGACATTTGCAGCAATTTCAAGGCATTTTGAAGCCTGTTATATATAAATTGGGGAACAGGAAAGTATAAGGTTTTTGAAAGATAATTGGATCAGCCCTATCCCATGGCTCTTTTTTTCAAAGATTTTTATGGTTAAGCTTGAAAGAAGCAAGTTTGAGTTTCTTCAGCATGGAGCCATAGAGAGCACCAGTGGAAGGTTCATTTTTTTTACCACTTATGTCATATGAGTCCCTATAGCTTCAGTAGCTATAGAGTCTCCTCTCATTTACTTGTCCATCTTAACCTATGTATATCCTAGTTTGGAAGCTTCATGGGATGGCACCTTTAATGTAGACTCCTATAGGTTCATTATTGACCTTGATATGAGATACCCTTTTTATAATTCTAATAGGAAAGTTTTGTTCTAGAAAAGGTTAAGATTTTTCTTTGGTTGGCACTGAGCAACAACCTACACACTAGAAAAGCATTTGCAAAGAAAGGATCATTGGTTATCTTTCGATGTGTATTATGTGAGGCTAGCCATGAGTTAGCAAATCATTTGCTCATCACATATCCACTCACAAAACCTATTCTTGGAACCGTTGCTAGAGAGGCCTTGGTATGACTAGATTACCTGCAAAGCTCTTCAAGCTTTGTTCTAATTGGAGGCGAAAGAAGGTGCAAGCAAAGGAGAGGAAATGTTGGGACCAAATGGTCATACCATACATGGCATATATGGACTAAGAGAAAAGAAAATTTCCTTGGCATCTTCCATCCTTTGCAAGATCCTTACTTGTTTTATGTTGTGGGATAATCTCTATGCAACAATATTATTGGATTCTCACTCAAAACTTGTAATTTATTTTTTGGCATTTTCTCTTCTTCTTCTTCTTAGTAAATATTTTTGTTGAAATTAATAAATTCAGTGGGAACTCTCTCCATCACCTTTTCTTGAAAAAAAATTGTACCAAATCATTATTCTTATGACATAGATAGCAGTTTTCAAGGTATAAACAATTAAATCATGATTTTTATTGACTGTAGTCCAAGTTTTATAATTGTGAAATTGATAATGTTCTATATGTTATGCATTTTTTACTATTAAAATTATTTATATAAACATTATTCAACCATTATTATATTTTATATGTATTTAAAATTGCATTATCATACTTGATTTCTCTGATTATGATCATGGTTTACTTATGGAGCATTAGCTCATAAAAATGTTGTTTATTTTTATTTTTTTCACAGAATGAGATATAGATGTGATTCGGATAAAAGGTGATGCAATTAAGTTGTTGAGTTGCTACTTAAACATTAAATTACTTCAGTTTAGATTTAAGAAACATTTAGTGTTTTGATTTTAAAATCATAGGATAATCTTTTAGTTATTGATAGTAATTTGAATTTGATTGGTTTGATTCAATAAATAATTGATTTATAAATATTAATTAAATCTAATTAAATATATATTTTTATAAGATGTTTTATATCTTATAAAATTTAGTTTTATATACGTATGAAGGATTGTTATGCCCTATATTCATCCTTGAATATGGGGCATCACAATATAAGAGTCACCTATAACTGGAGCATGGTGGGAAAGTGAGTGGTGCTAAAAAATTTTTTTTCCCATGCTTGATTGACCAAGTTGTCTTGAAAACTATTTTATTTGGTAGTAGGTTCAACAACTCCGCAGTATTTTATTATTTTTTACTTTTAAATTTTATTTAACGTACCAATCCTGCGAGACAGCTCAAAGCCGAATATGAAATTTAATTCTGCCAATCAGAGCTGCTGCCGTTTGAGCGTGGTGGGCCAATGAGCGGTGCTGGAATATCTTTCCAGTATTCTTTGATTGACGGAGGGGTCGTGCTCCCAAACAGAGAGTTATTTTATTTTGACAGTAGGTTCAATTGCTCTGGACTATATTACTATTTTTTACCTTTTTAAATTTTATTTAATGTACCAATTATTCTATGTGTGACCATTCATATGTGCTAAGCCGAATATGTAAACGTAGTTCTGCCCATCAGCATTTGCCAAGCAAACAAAACTCCCATTTTTTATTCGCATATGATGGCAGCATCCATATATTTCTAGTGACTTGGCTCCATGGTATTAGGGGGTCTTCGTCTATAGCTGTATGGTTTGCATAGCCGATCTAATTAAGTGACCATCCACCGAAGTCTTCGAGGTATTGGGTGGTAAAAGAAGACAGCTAGAGCACCCGCTTGTTCCACAAAAAAAAAAAAAAAAAAAGACAGCTTGAGCCATCCAAGATGTGATTTAGCATTGGAACCTAAATGATTGTGCAAACCCTAATCAGCTTTCCTGGTTCGTTTTCTTCTTCCTCTTTTCCTTGTTTCTCCAAGAAGAAGAGCTTGCTAAAATGGTGGGGGTTGAGTTGGTGGTCGGAGGATGGCTTGCGTCCGCTGCCATTGCTAAACTAGCTGACAAGATCTGGGACTATCTTGAGGGCCAGTATAAGTATCGGAAAGGTGTGAAGAATGATTTGAAAAAGCTTCAGCAAATTCAGAATCCGAGTTTGAAGACATGGCTGAGGGATCTTAGAGATGCAGCATTTGATGCAGACGATTTGCTAGACAAGTTCGACTATCAATTGCTCGAATCCAAGGTGGAAGAACAAAATAAGGTGCGTGACAACTTTGCATCATCATCTTCTTATTCTCATAACATTCTAAAACATGCTGAAACCTTGGTCAAACGTCTCACCTTCTCTGATGATGACCTCAATGAGTTACGTGAGATTGTCACGAGCTTTGATGATATTTGTGCCCAGACAGGGGTTTTTCTTGAATTGGTGAAGATTAATATTAATGAAAGTGTCAAAAGGCGGCAAGAAACATTGGAGTGGCGACAAACAACCTCCAGGCCTGTGGAACCTGAAATTGTTGGCCGAGACACTGTGATCAATAATATAGTAAGTTCATTGGTGAGAAGAACTGGTGATTCCAGATCTAGTAATGAAATATTTTCTGTTCTGTCCATAGTTGGCATCGGGGGAGTGGGGAAAACCACGGTTGCTCAGCATGTCTTTTACAATAATGAAATAAAGGAACATTTCGATCTTAAGATATGGGTATGCGTGTCTAAAACTTTTGATGTGAGAAGGCTTACAATAGAGATAATAATGTCCTGTTGCAAAAAAGAAAAAGAAAAAGAGATGATGGGCTCTACTTCCAGTGACTCAAAGCTTAATTATAATTTTCATCTCATGACCTTAGAGGACATTCAAGAGATTCTTGGGGAGAAGTTAAAGGACAAGAGATTTCTAATTGTCCTTGATGATATATGGAACATAGTGGGAAGCAATTGGGAAAACTTGTGTAAACCATTTGAATTTGGCAAAGAAGGAAGCAGAATTATGGTAACCACTCGGAGTCATGAGGTGGCAGCGGCCGTGGGAACAAAGGAAACGGTGGATTTAGAGGGTTTAGCAGAAGAGGACTTTTGGACATTTTTCAAACAATGTGCATTTGGTGACAAGATCGGAGAACATCACCCAAAATTGGAACTGATTGGCAGGGAAATAGCAAAGAAGTTGGGGGGTTTGCCCTTGGCTGCAAAGACCGTGGGAAGCATACTCAATCCAAAATTGGAGGAAGAGCACTGGCGAGGAATCTTGAAAAGCAAACTATGGGAATTAGAGCATGTAATACCCGGTTCAAACGAACCAGATTTGGTTCAAACGAACCAGATTTGGTTCAAACGAACCAGATTTGGTTCAGATGAACCAGGCTTGGTTCAAATGAACCAAGCTCCTGACTATTGGGTTCCCGGACTAACGCTTCGCTCCAGGGGAAGCGTTTGGCCTTCCGAGAAAACTCAGATCTGAGGCGCTGCTCAGGTGATTAAATAGGGAGGATGAGGACCCTTCCTTCACGCAGGCGCACTTCCTCCATCAGGTAAATTTCCTGGCTTCTAGAGAGCATAAGAGAGAGAAAGAGCGAGCGTGAGAGAGAGAGAAATAGCCAGAGAGAGAGAGAGAAAGAGAGAGAGACCTAGAGAGAGAGAGAGAGCATGAGAGAGGGAGACAGAGAGAACACGAGAGCGAGAGAGAGATAGGAAGCGGCCGGCAAGCCTTGGTTCAGGCCCGGCGGCGTGCTCGCCGCCGCGCCGGGCCTGATATTTGGCCGGCGACCCCGCCGGCGCCGGGGGAGGCGTCCGGCGGGGTAGTGGTGGAGAGAGAGTGGAGAGAGAGGGCCAATTGGCCCTCCACTCGCGCGGTGGCGGAAGCCGAACCGGCTTCCGTCGGTTGGTTCGGGCCCGGCGGCGTGCTCGCCGCCTTGCCGGGCCCGAGCCTTGGTCTGTCGCCTCCATCGGCGCCGGGCGTGCATCGGTGGAGGTCCGGCCGGCCAAGGTGGCCGGCCGTGCCGCCAGCATAGCACCGTGCCGCGCGGGTGAGTGGAAGGAGATGAGTGAAATTGAGGGAAAGAGAGGTGGATTGGTGGCCGGCCGCGGCGGCGGTCGGCTCTGGCCCGGCCACCGGCGGCCGGGCCGCCCCCAATTTGGCCGGCGGTGGCCCCGACCGCCGGCCAAGTTCCCGTCCCCTGTTCGATGAAACAGGGGATCGGGCGGATCAAAGATTGAACCGGGCCGGCTGGGCCGGCCGGTTCAGGCCTTTTGGGCCGTTTTATAGGTCCATTTTAGATAGAGTTTTTGGGCCCTGTAACAGGCTGAAAAATATAAAATAATTATATGGTTGGAATCTAGGTTGAATCTAGTTTCTGGGGATGATTTTACTTCCCCATTTGAGTGAGTATGGTGAGAGATATTCGAGTCTGAAGTTGGGCCCGTGGATTGGTCAGGGTAGAGTCTTAGGAATCATTTCATGATCCAGATTTTAATCATTTAATTGTGTAAAATAATCCTCCAGGTATCCCGACATTTGATTAGCTGATACATCTGTTGGATTGCGTGCGGAGGTAAGTAAACCAGTTATCAGTTCATTAAATAATTTATTTCAGGATATGCGTAGTTAAATTGTGAATTGTGATATGAAGAATTGTTATTGGCTAAATTGTAAGTAGATGAATACATGGCTGTTCATGTGCTATGATTTCATGTGTGGATGATATGCATGAGGGATGCAGTTATTATGCATGAGAGATACAGTTGCTATGCATGAGAGATGCAGTTATTATGCATGAGAGATGCAGTTAGTATGACATTGATGTGATATATTACATGCAATTGTTCAGTAAGTATAATCCACTGTTTTGCTACATGATTGATGTATTGATGTATTGATGTATTGATGTGATGTGAGGTACTGTTATGTGTCGCCGCGGTTCTCCTTTACTATGGCCCCACACATTGTAGATGTGTTCTGTATGATTTTTATGGCCACACACACTGGAGATGTATTCTGTTATGATATGGCCCCACATATTGTAGACATGTTCTGTATGATTTTTACGGCCTCCCATACTGACGAGTGTGTTATGGTATGGCCCACATGTCTTACAATGTGTTCTGTATGATTTTTATGGCCACATACATCGTAGAGTGTGTTCTGTTATGGTATGGCCTCACACATCGTACAATGTGTTCTATGGATATTGATGGCCACGCATCTGGAGGATGTGCTCTGATTGAGGTATTGCAGGGCCATGGGTCACATTTACAGTTACCATTGAGCGTATAAACAGTGGGTTTACTTATATAGTATAATTGAGCGGTTATGGCTACAAATGATTGGTATTATATTCATAAGTGCCGCCGTGATTCTCCTTTGCTATGGCCATACACGTCTAGAGGATGTGCTCAGATGAGGCATTGCAGGGCCGTGGGACACGCATGATATAATACTTACATTACATAATGGAGTGATTGTGAATGCAAAAGAATGAATTATATTTATATGTGCCGCCACGGCTCTCCTTTGCTATGGGGCATTGCAGGGCCGTGGGACATATATAATATAATATGACAATGAATTGTTTATATGCACTGATAATTTGCTATGATATAATACAACAATGATGAGTGCAAATGATTTGAATTATATTTATATGTGCCGCCGTGGCTCTCCTTTGTTATGGGGCATTGCAGGGCCGTGGGACACATATGATATAATATAACAATGATGGGTTTACTTACATTGCATGTTTGAGTAATTGTATAATGTTTAAGCATGCAAATCATCTATGTGTTTATTGATTATCATGCTATGATTTGACTGCATAACATGGTTTACTTACTGAGTGTAATCTCATGAAAATATTATAATGTTTTTTTATTACAGGACCATGAGATTTGAGAATAACATGTTGGAGTGATGGACCTCAACCCAAATAAAATATAGATTTTATTTTATTGCTATACCAGTGTATTTATGTGTATGGCTTGATGTCCAGACTATATCATTGTGGTGTGTAAGAAACCATAGGTTCGTTGGAGCTTCTATTTAAAATAAAGTGGATTCATATGTGATGTAACCCCAGTAATGCTTATGTGTAGAGCTTGTAGCCCAAATCTTTAGTTATGGATTGTATTAAAGCCATGGACTTGAATGATATATAGGTTATTGCTTTTCTTGAACTCAGTGTCATGTTTTGGGACGCCTTGCATGCCCGGCACGCGGCGGGTTGTCACCCTAGCTCAAAATTTTTGGGTCTGGGGCGTGACAGCTTTTATGGTATCAGAGCTCGGGTTATGACCCTAGGGACACGGACATATTGACATGATAACACGGAGAGAACATATCTTGATGACATTATATTTAGAGACACCTGACATTAGTTTATGATGATATTAACCACATCCAATTTACCAGGAATTAGTTATGGCTCGTCGTACTAGGAGCCAACTGTATGAGGAGGACTCTCTGGCCGGTAATGCTGATCTGCCAGTGGGTCAAGGGAACTACTGGAGGTGTGGCCCCTGCCAACCCAGTAGGAACTGAGCACCAGCGATTCCAGTCCGAGATGCTTCAAGCTCTCTCGGGTATGGCGCAGTCTATGCAGGACATGCAACATCAGAGAGCGCAGCGGAAGCATGGTGGGCCCATAACCCACAGGACCCAGGTTATGACCTTAGGGACATATGCATAATGACACTCTAGGCAAAAACTTGGATGATATGGAGACAATTATGACTTTCAAGGAATGTCATGAATTATGCTTTGGAAGCTTGAAATTTAAAGTTTATCAAGATATTAATTGAATTACAAATTTGATAGGGATTAAGAATGAACCATCGCAAGCCAATGATATTGTGAAACTCCCAAGCTGGTGACCTTGACCAATAGGGAGGTCAAGGGGCTTCTAGAGGTTTTAGTTCAATTAAACTTGTTGGAAATGATTCGTAACAGTTTTAGACCTTTAAATAATATGGGAGATGAAATTTTAATTGGATATGCAATAAAAGATAGATGAATTTATGGAATATGATATAATAGTTGAAAATTGCAATTGATGACTGATATGACTAAGATAACATCATTATGTCTATATTGCAATTGTGTTGATATGTGGATTTGAGGTATTAAATCTGAATTTGAATGTGGATGTATATAATGAATTTTAATAGTGGAACTTACATTGTTGCTATTGTAAGTTTAAGATTATGAGTTAATCTACCAGTTATAGGGATAATTAATATTGATGATATTTTGGGAATGAAATAGTTAATTACATTTTTGATTAAGCATAATTGAGTACTTTCTGAATTTGAGTCTGGATGGATAAGTATATATAGTGAATTTTACTAAGAGACTTTTATTATGGATATCATAGATTCAAAACTGATTGTTATTTTGCTAGATATGGAGATGGTTGATATTGATGCTAATGAAGTGGTTGATTGCTTACTATATCATGATGGATCATTTAGGAAGATTATAAAATTTTAAATTATGAGACAATTACAGTTTAAGTTTTGATAGCAGTAGACTCTATTAATCTTTAGAACTGATTTTGGCTATAAATGTCCAAATATTTTGATGGTAGAAAGTGAAAGATTTTAGCAATAATGAGAATGGGATAAACTCTACTGATAAAGAATTTCATGGGGATTTTTATCTATTAATAGATTTCTAAATCAAGATACCTATTCATTAATTTATTGTGCATACTTATTGTACCTTTCTTCATAGTTCCTAAGGAGATATCTTTCTCTAGGATGGATAAATTATTGATCGGCCATAAGTGGCATAATTATAAAAAAAAAAAAAAATAGAAGGGAGATGATTTTATGTTGATTATTATCAATTATGGATTATGGTTAAGGATATATCTACTATCACTTTCAAGTCATAGAGAGATTACTATAAATTTCAATTATGTCTTTCGGATGGTAAGTGCATTTTCAATCTTTACTGACCTTATAAGTCTTGTATCTATCTGAGCTAGATTAGTGAAGTCACTTTGAGATATTTGAAGGGATGATTTTGATAATCATTGGTAACGAAATAATCGATTCAAGAATTTGAATCATTTAAATTGCATTACTTATTGAGGATATACTGACCTATTCAAGAGAAATTGATTGGTTATGGTGGTATTATTGATATATATGAAGGAGATAAAATAATCATACTGATGATTATGATGGCACTATCATTCCAAGAAATTAAATTAGTTAATTATGATTGATGTTAGCTTGAAGTATTCAAGAGTAAAACCAAGTATGTTATAATGATTGATATAAGTATCGTAATGATTAATGGCACATTCAACTATTTATGAGTTGAGAGAGCATTAGAAGAAAACTATCTTATATTTAATTCAAAAGAACTTGGAATTGTCCTATCGAGAAATTATGAATACCTGATGTGTTACTAACCTTAAGAATGGATGACATAATACATATGATGGATTCTATGATATTTATAATGATTGTGTTGTGAGAAGTTAAAGTAAAAAAAAAAGAAAAAAAAAAAAAGAAAAAAGGAATACTTCTTATGGAATTCAATTTTATTTGGATTCAATTTTATTTGGTAGAAAGATCAAATTTTGTAAGTTGGATATGTCATTTGGGTACTTGGGAATGAAATAAAAGTTGCTAGTGAATATCTTTAATAGTACAAAATTGTGGACATTTAATTTCGAGGAGGTGTATTTCAAACCCCGTTATATGCTAGAACTTGAACCAATTTAGCTTAAGAAAGAATTGACTTATAAAGATCAATGATGTATCGATGACGGTGACTTTTGAATGAAATTTAGCTGATTATGAGATAAAAAAATTAGATTTATATTCTATTAGATGTATATCAAATTTCGAGGACAAAATTTTTATAAGGAGGGGAGGATGTAATACCCGGTTCAAACGAACCAGATTTGGTTCAGATGAACCAGGCTTGGTTCAAATGAACCAAGCTCCTGACTATTGGGTTCCCAGACTAACGCTTCGCTCCAGGGAAGCGTTTGGCCTTCCAAGAAAACTCAGATCCGAGGCGCTGCTCAGGTGATTAAATAGGGAGGATGAGGACCCTTCCTTCACGCAGGCGCACTTCCTCCATCAGGTAAATTTCCTGGCTTCTAGAGAGCATAAGAGAGAGAAAGAGCGAGCATGAGAGAGAGAGAAATAGCCAGAGAGAGAGAGAGAAAGAGAGAGAGAACCAGAGAGAGAGAGAGAGCATGAGAGAGGGAGACAGAGAGAACACGAGAGCGAGAGAGAGATAGGAAGCGGCCGGCAAGCCTTGGTTCAGGCCCGGCGGCATGCTCGTCGTCGCACCGGGCCTGATATTTGGCCGGCGACCCCGCCGGCGCCGGGGGAGGCATCCGGCGGGGTAGTGGTGGAGAGAGAGTGGAGAGAGAGGGCCAATTGGCCCTCCTCTCGTGCGGTTGGTTCGGGCCCGGCGGCGTGCCCGCCGCCTTGCCGGGCCCGAGCCTTGGTCTGTCGCCTCCACCGGCGCGGGGCGTGCGTCCGGTGGAGGTCCGGCCGGCCAAGGTGGCCGGCCGTGCCGCCGGCATAGCACCGTGCCGCGCGGGTGAGTGGAAGGAGATGAGTGAAATTGAGGGAAAGAGAGGTGGATTGGTGGCCGACCGCGGCGGCGGCCGGCTCTGGCCCGGCCACCGGCGGCCGGGCCGCCCCCAATTTGGCTGGCGGCGGCCCCGGCCACCGGCCAAGTTCCCGTCCCCTGTTCGGTGAAACAGGGGATCGGGCGGATCAAAGATTGAACCGGGCCGGCTGGGCCGGCCGGTTCAGGCCTTTTGGGCCGTTTTATAGGGCCATTTTAGACAGAGTTTTTGGGCCCTGTAACAGGCTGAAAAATATAAAATAATTATATGGTTGGAATCTAGGTTGAATCTAGTTTCTGGGGATGATTTTACTTCCCCATTTGAGTGAGTATGGTGAGAGATATTCGAGTCCAAAGTTGGGCCCGTGGATTGGTCAGGGTAGAGTCTTAGGAATCATTTCATGATCC
The DNA here is from genome assembly GCA_900491605.1 of Calamus simplicifolius. Lineage (NCBI taxonomy): Eukaryota > Viridiplantae > Streptophyta > Magnoliopsida > Arecales > Arecaceae > Calamus > Calamus simplicifolius. Next base: position 42,407 of record UESW01003870.1, on the reverse strand, counting down.
AGATTTTAATCATTTAATTGTGTAAAATAATCCTCCAGGTATCCCGACATCTGATTAGCTGATATATCTGTTGGATTGCATGCGGAGGTAAGTAAACCAGTTATCAGTTCATTAAATAATTTATTTCAGGATATGCGTAGTTAAATTGTGAATTGTGATATGAAGAATTGTTATTGGCTAAATTGTAAGTAGATGAATACATGGCTGTTCATGTGCTATGATTTCATGTGTGGATGATATGCATGAGGGATGCAGTTATTATGCATGAGAGATACAGTTGCTATGCATGAGAGATGCAGTTATTATGCATGAGAGATGCAGTTAGTATGACATTGATGTGATATATTACATGCAATTGTTCAGTAAGTATAATCCACTGTTTTGCTACATGATTGATGTATTGATGTATTGATGTATTGAAGTGATGTGAGGTACTGTTATGTGTCGCCGCGGTTCTCCTTTACTATGGCCCCACACATTGTAGATGTGTTCTGTATGATTTTTATGGCCACACACACTGGAGATGTATTCTGTTATGATATGGCCCCACATATTGTAGACATGTTCTGTATGATTTTTACGGCCTCCCACACTGACGAGTGTGTTATGGTATGGCCCACATGTCTTACAATGTGTTCTGTATGATTTTTATGGCCACATACATCGTAGAGTGTGTTCTGTTATGGTATGGCCTCACACATCGTACAATGTATTCTGTGGATATTGATGGCCACGCATCTGGAGGATGTGCTCTGATTGAGGTATTGCAAGGTCGTGGGTCACATTTACAGTTACCATTGAGAGTATAAATAGTGGGTTTACTTATATAGTATAATTGAGCGGTTATGGCTGCAAATGATTGGTATTATATTCATAAGTGCCGCCGTGGTTCTCCTTTGCTATGGCCATACACGTCTAGAGGATGTGCTCAGAAGAGGCATTGCAGGGCCGTGGGACACGCATGATATAATACTTACATTGCATAATGGAGTGATTGTGAATACAAAAGAATGAATTATATTTATATGTGCCGCCACGGCTCTCCTTTGTTATGGGGCATTGCAGGGCCGTGGGATATATATAATATAATATGACAATGAATTGTTTATATGCACTGATAATTTGCTATTATATAATACAATAATGATGAGTGCAAATGATTTGAATTATATTTATATGTGCCGCCGTGGCTCTCCTTTGTTATGGGGCATTGCAGGGCCGTGGGACACATATGATATAATATAACAATGATGGGTTTACTTACATTGCATGTTTGAGTAATTATATAATGTTTAAGCATGCAAATCATCTATGTGTTTATTGATTATCATGCTATGATTTGACTGCATAACATGGTTTACTTACTGAGTGTAATCTCATGAAAATATTATAATATTTTTTTATTACAGGACCATGAGATTTGAGAATAACATGTTGGAGTGATGGACCTCAACTCAAATATAGATTCTTGTTTTATTGCTATACCAGTGTATTTATGTGTAGGGCTTGATGCCTAGACTATATTATTGTGATGTGTAAGGAATCATAGGTTCGTTGGAGCTTCTATTTAAAATAAAGTGGATTCATATGTGGATGTAACCCCAGTAATGCTTATGTGTAGAGCTTGTAGCCCAAATCTTTAGTTATGGATTGTATTAAAGCCATGGACTTGAATGATATATAGGTTATTGCTTTTCTTGAACTCAGTGTCATGTTTCGGGATGCCTTGCGTGCCCGACACGCGGCGGGTTGTCACCCTAGCTCAAAATTTTTGGGTCTGGGGCGTGACAGAGCAGCAAGAAGATGGAATCATGCCGGCTCTGAAACTAAGTTACGATTATCTGCCAGCACAGCTAAAGCAATGCTTCGCCTTTTGTTCTTTGTTTCCCAAGGATTATATCTATGATAAGGAGAAACTAGTCCAACTTTGGATGGCTCAAGGCTTTGTACCGCACCATCAGGAGCGCAAGAGAGCAGAAGACGTAGGGGTGCAGTATTTTGATTATTTATTACAAAGGTGTTTCCTTCAGATGGCAGGCCCCAGACAAAATGGTCGCTATAAGATTCATGATTTACTACATGACCTTGCCGAATCTGTTTCTGATAATGAATGTTGTAGAATTGAGACTGATGGGCCAGTGCAAATCCCAAAGAGAGCTCGACAGCTTTATATTGCTGCTAGGAATCATCAGTTGGAGATATGTGAAAATATGTGTGACATTGGTGACATTAAAAAACTACGTAGCCTTGTCGTTGCCGGTGAATTTTCCCTTTCAGGTTTATCCAACCCGGGGCTTGTTCGTTTCATTGAGTACATTTTGAAAGAGTCAAAACAACTTCGTGTGTTGATATTCTCTGATTTTCTATTTGACTTGTCATTAGAGGCTATTGGTGATTTAGTACATTTAAGATACATGGAAATCTTACATTGTCATGCGCTAAAATTGCCGGAGTCGGTGTGCAAGCTTTACCATCTACAAGTGTTGAATGTCTCAGATTTGCTGAAGAAGAATCATAACCTACAAATAGATGTGAGTAATTGTATATCAAGCCATGCACAGAGGAGTTGGAGGAACGGTGCCAAATGAGTAACGGCTGCGATTGCCCCAAGATCTCTCACATCCCTTGCATTACAATAGGAGAAACCATTGTCCGGTATGTCTACAGAATCCACCCTATTTGAAACAGTTCTTTCGTATATCATATGTTTCAAAATTTACAATAACATAAATAGGATGGGCTAAATATCTTGGGTCCTAGTCCTGGGCACCATAGATCTTAGTTTATTCTAACCTAAGCTTTGTCAATCCTATTTAAAAGTTTAGACTGCGTTAATTAGTGCTACCTGCTGTCATGTTGTGGAAGATCAAGCATTGTTCTTTGTCACGTAGATCCTTGATCTTGCTGTTATTTATTGATTCCTTTTTCTTTGATGTGGTTGAGTTTATCATTAATGTATCTGACAGCTCTTATTTGTATGATTTTGTAGGAATATGAATGAAGCAGCACCTCTATGAGATATGATGCACGGTGGATTTATCATTATTTTCGGCATTCGAAGCTTATCGTTTGGTTGTGATCTGGTTTTTAATAGTTTATTTCTAAAACACTTTATTTCATGATGTAATAAGACTATTTTTGAGCTGGAGACTACCTATTAGTTTGTCAGTATTATCTGCTTGTGTGTTCCTCATTTCAGTCTAATTCCTATTTGTATGGTTTTTGCTTGGTAGTAGCTTGCATATGTTATTTAGTCTTTTAATGAATTGGATGGGAAGGTAGCTATTTTCCCCAACTGGAGCGTGCTCCTCGCCGCTGTGACGACCATCTTTCTGGCAGTGGAGAAGTGCTGGGCTCCTGGGTGATGGTTTTGGAGCTACACCAGAGATGAGTAAAAGAAATTTGATTTGGGTTGTCACCAAAATGCAGATCCTGATCGAGCACTATTATAATCCATATTTTGGTTTTTCTCACCCAATACAAGTAAAACTAATACCAATGAAATCAGCTGCTTGTTTATTTGGCTCTGTATTTGTAGGAATCAATATTATAATCCATATTTGTAGGCATGATTTGTTGTGAGGTCTTATGTGTTTAAAAATGATTTAAATCAATGCATATAGTATAACAGTGGTTTTTGAATCCCTGCATCTTGACCAGTTTATCTTGACTGAGATGAATTTCTGGAAAAAATAAAAAGGAATTGATATACTCTGAGATTTTGGCTGATCTATGGGAACCAAGACATTGCGTTATCTGTGTGTAGTTGTAAAACCAAGATTAATGATAATTTGAAGCCATTGGTGTTGAGATGCAATAATTAAATAATCCATTGAAGATTGTAAAAGAATGATTGGAAAATATCGGATAAATTGGTTTGCACTGGACAACAACTGAGTTTTATGTGCATCAGGCAGTAGGAGAGTGCCCGATAGTGATACAAACCAATATCTTTGCTGAGGTGGGAACTTTTTGCATAAAAGGCTACAAACCAGTATCTTTGCTGAGTTGGAAACTTTTGTATGTTTTGGTTTGTTGGATAAATTTTCTAGGTGTAGATAGAGGGCAGATGGTTTGGAAAGTTATATGTTGTTCATACCATACTAGTGTTCAAAAATAACAAGTTATTTGTTGCGAAAACTCTTTGTAGAGGTATAGATTAATCATGAGTCATCTGGGTTGTTGAACTACTATCTCCTGAGTTTTCATTTGTCAAGTTTCTTTTCTTTGTCAATATCTTATGTGGTCGATGGTAGGCTGCAAGGATTCTTTTTCTTATCTGGAAAAGTCAAAGCAAGAGATCTGGACTTCGTGGAAATATTTTGCTCAACTCTGCTTACTCAAATCATTGGTTTCTTTTATTGTTTTCCTTCTTCTTCCTTTTCTTCTTAATCTTTCTGGTATCTTGTTATTCAATGTATGGCATAGACGGTCAACAATGAGATGATTTGACAAATTCATCTTCAAAGGTCAAATTCTAAAAAGAAATACCACTTTGCCTGGTCAGGTCAGCAATTTGGTATCTATTGGCCTAGATGGCAACCCAAAATGGGCATGAATTGAGTTCTTAAAAATTTCAACACTTAAAAAAATAATTTCACAAAGTGATAGTGCACAAGGATATATACTATGAGTGTGATCACTACAAGAAAAATATGATTTACCGAGGGATTTTACCGAGGAAACAAATCCCTCGCAATTCCAAGGAATTTTCCACCAAAAAATATAAACTATAAAATATTCCGATAAAAAATATTTTCTCATAAAATCCATCACAAAATTAATTTTCTGAGGGATTTTTCGATGGATATTTCTAACAAAAATGGGTTCTTTGTAAAAAAATTTTGATAAAAAAATCTCCTTGAAAAATTCCTCGGAAATCAATTTTGCGAGGGAGTTACCGAGGGATTTTGAAAAAAAAAAATTCCTTGGAAAATCCCTCGCAAAATTAATTTTCGAGGGATTTTTCGAGGGATTTTTTGATGATTTTACGAGGGATTTTTCGAGGGATATTTCTATAATAAATGGATTATTTGTAAAAAAATTTATAAAAAAATCCCTCGAAAATTAATTTTGCGAGGGATTTTTTAAGGGATTTTTTTTCATAAAAAAATTTATTAATAACTCATTAATGAAAAAATATCCCTTGGAAAATTCCTCGCAAAATTAATTTCCGAGAGATTTGCCGAGGGATTTTTTGATAATTTTGCGAGGGATTTTCTGAGGGATATTTCTATAATAAATGGATTATTTGTAAAAAAAATTGATAAAACTACTCCCTCGGAAAATCCTTTGGAAATTAATTTTGCGAGGGATTTTTTGAGGGATTTTTTTATTGATGAGTTGTTAATAAAATTTTTGATGAAAAAAATCCGTCGAAAAATCTTCACAAAATTAATTTTCGAGAAATTTTCCGAGGGATTTTTTTGATGGTTTTGCGAGGAATTTTTGATGGATATTTCTATAATAAATGGATTATTTGTAAAAAAATTGATAAAACTAATCCCTCGAAAAATCCCTTGGAAATTAATTTTGCGAGGGATTTTTCGAGGGATTTTTTTATTGATGAGTTATTAATAAAATTTTTGATGAAAAAAAATCCCTCCGAAAATCCCTCGCAAAATTAATTTCCGAGGGATTTTCCAAGGGATATTTTGATGATTTTGCGAGGGATTTTTTGAGGGATTTTTCGAGGGATATTTCTATAATAAATGGATTATTTGTAAAAAATTGATAAAACTAATCCCTCGAAAAATCCCTCGGAAATTAATTTTGTGAGGAAATTTTCGAGGGATTTTTTTATTGATGAGTTATTAATAAAATTATTGATGAAAAAAAATTCCTCGGAAAATCTCTCGCAAATTAATTTCTGAGGGATATTTTGATGATTTTGCGAGGGATTTTTGAGGGATATTTCTATAATAAATGGATTATTTGTAAAAAAATTGATAAAACTAATCCCTCGGAAAATCCCTCGGAAATTAATTTTGCGAGGGATTTTGCGAGGAATTTTTTTTCATTAATGAGTTATTAATAAAATTTTTGATGAATTTGGCAAGGGATTGTTTTTATCAATTTTTTTTACAAAGAAGCCATGAATAAAATTAATGTTGCGAAGGATTTTTTCATAAAAAAATTTAAGTATTAAAATAAATTTTTAGTGAAAGTTTGAAAATTAAAAAAATATTTTAGCTATAAATTTAGATAAAATAATTTATGAATCATATAACAGAGTAATTTATTAAATTTATGATATACTTAAAAAAAGGCATGCTTTCATGAATAATACTAATTTTTAAAATAATTAAAGGATTTTTTTTAAAAAATCCTTTACTTTAAGCAAGTTTGACCATGATGAGCTCCATCATAAGACTAAACAAATTAGCCTTTAACTAAACATGTTGATATAATTGTGTTTGTGATTGATCTATTAGCCAAGTTTGAAAGGAGACTACCTTTGACTCAACAATAAAATATGCCCATGTACTAGTGATTGCATTACTATCTAGGCTTGAAAGAAAAATTGTTCCTACACACATGAGATGCCTTTATGCACATATGTGTCAATAATGACTCACCAGCTTAGTTGGAAAGGAAACATAATTTTGAGTGAATAACATGTTGATACACATATATTTGCCCATGATCACCTTACTGGTTCAACCTAAAAGGAAACATATTTTGATATGTGAAAACACATGTGTGAAAACACATTGATGTGTGCTAGTGGTAAGCATCGATGAACTTGTCTTGAAAGGAACTTATTCTTGAATACACAAAGTCAGTGGTCTATTCCAATGGCTAAATCTTAATTATAGTTAGACTTGAGAGAGTGAACACATGCCTCAATTTCAAATTAATTTACAAATCATACAATAATTTCACAAGATCCATAAATTTATTAAGAAAATAATTAAATAGTATAAATTCTTTTTTTATAAATTAAACAAGGGAGCGATTCAAACCATAGGGACGAGCAAACAAGGGAGGTAAAAATTTATGCCCTCTTAATCCCTTCTTGAGGTGCAGTGTTCTGTTCTTCTCGAGGATGTTGTCGGCGAGGGTTCCGGCATGGGCCATGGGGAGGAGGTGGGAGGGGGAGGGGTCGGTAAAGAAGGGGGATGGAGTCACGACTTTGTCCTTCCTTCCGGTTGTGGATGATCCTGTCGTAGGAGGTGATGGCGGAGGCCGCAGTGACGGTGCTGGTGACCCTCCCGTGATGGCCGCTGTCCTCCCTCCCAGTTGCGGTGATGGCCATGGATGATCTCTGTTTCGCAGTGACTGTGCTGGTGACCCTCCCATGATGGCCATTGTCCTTCCTCTCTATCGCGGTGATGGCCGTGGATGAAATTATAATCGTTCAAGATCTTAGGACAAATCCAAAATCTTGTTTCAATTAGTACTTTCTTTTAAAAAAATCTTTCATTAAAAAAATATCAAAAAAATAGAAAGATGAAACAAAAAAACCTTATTTTAGTTCTTTTATAAAATAAATTTATATAAGTTTTTTTTTAAAATAAATTTCTAAGAGATAGATAGAAAGATTTAAATCTAAAATATTGAAAAATTTACTCATAATCATAGCCACTAAAACTCAGGCTTTTTTTTGTTCATAAATTTATTATGAAAGTATTTAAATATTATATATATATATAAAGCTTAAAACCTGTTGAATTTTCACTGCTTGGCGCCCATTTTTATTTGACCGTGGCGCCTAAATTTACAAAGTCGCGGGTCAGGGGTTCGTTCTAATTTCACCCCGAACCTTCCCTCTCTCTCTTCCGCTGGGCTCGCCACCAGCCCTGGTTCGCTCCCTCGGACGCCACCTACTCTCTCCTCCTCCATCGTCTCTCCGACGCCTTCAGCCAAATGCGAGACTCCGTTAGGGATTTTTCTCCAATAATACTCGCTCGCGAGAGGGGAATGCCCGTCGGAGACGGTGCGGAAGACCGAGACGCTCGTAGTTTCTTATTCGGTCGATGGAGTCGATCTTCTTGGCGTGAATCCAGGTTCGTTTTCTTTTCTTTTCTTTTCCCTCGAGTTGATTCTTCTCTTTGATTTAGTGAATCCAGGTTCATTTTCTTTTCTTTCCTTTTCCCTCGAGTTGATTCTTCTCTTCGATTTACTTCTGCTTCTCGCGTCGTATATTTGGTCCGTGTTGGATTTGAACCGAAGAAACCCTAACCAGGGGAGGATGGCAGGGAGGGGGAGTGTCACGCCCCAGACCCAAAAATTTTGAGCTAGGGTGACAACCCGCCGCGTGCCGGGCACGCAAGGCGTCCTGAAACATGACACTGAGTTCAAGAAAAGCAACAACCTATATATCATTCAAGTCCATGACTTTAATACAATCCATAACGAAAGATTTGGGCTACAAGCCCTACACATAAGCATTACTGGGGTTACATCTACATATGAATCCACTTTATTTTAAATAGAAGCTCCAACGAACCTATGGTTTCTTACACACCACAATGATATAGTCTGGACATCAAGCCCTACACATAATACACTGGTATAGCAATAAAACAAATCTATATTTTATTTGGGTTGAGGTCCATCACTCCAACATGTTATTCTCAAATCTCATGGTCCTGTAGCAAAAACATTATAATATTTTTGTGAGATTACACACAGTAAGTAAACCATGTTATGCAGTCCAATCATAGCATAGCAATCAATAAGCATATAAATGATCTGCATGCATAAACATTTCACAAATACTCAAACATGCAATGTAAGTAAACCCATCATTGTTATATTATATCATATGTGTCCCACGGCCCTGAAATGCCCCATAACAAAGGAGAGTCGTGGCGGCACATATTGATATAATTCATTCTTTTGCATTCACAATCACTCCATTATGCTATGTAAGTATTATATCATGCGTGTCCCACGGCCCTGCAATGCCTCATCTGAGCACATCCTCTAGATGTGTATGGCCATAGCAAAGGAGAACCGCGGCGGCACTTATGAATATAATACCAATCATTTGCATCCATAATTGCTCAATTATACTTTATAAGTAAACCCACTGTTTATACTCTCAATGGTAACTGTAAATGTGACCCACGGCCCTGCAATATCTCAATAATGTACCAGCCAGCATTCCCTTAAAGCATCTCCCTACTGAAAGGTCAAGATACCAGGGTCACGCCAATAATGTATCAACAAGCATTCCCTTAAAGTATCCCCCCTACCGAAATGTCGAGATACCAGGGTCACGCCAATAATGTACCAACAAGCATTCCCTAGAAGTATCCCCCCTACTGAAAGGGTCAAGATACCAGGGTCACGCCAATAATGTACCAACAAGCATTCCCTAGAAGTACCCCCCCTACTGAAAGGGTCAAGGTACCAGGGTCACGCCAATAATATACCAACAAGCATTCCCTAGAAGTATCCCCCCTACTAAAAGGTCGAGATATCAGGGTCACGCCATAATATACCAACAAGCATTCCCTAGAAGTATCCCCCCTACTAAAAGGTCGAGATATCAGGGTCACGCCATGTCGAAATCCACCAGAACACGTCCTCTAGACGTGTGTGTGGTATGACAGGATAAAGGAGAGCCGTGGCGACACATAACAGTACCTCACATCACATCAATACATCAATACATCAATCATGTAGTAAAACAGTGGATTATACTTACTGAACAATTGCATGTAATATATCACATCAATATAATAACTGCATCTCTCATGCATAGCAACTGCATCTCTCATGCATAGCAACAGCATCTCTCATGCATAGCAACTGCATCTCTCATGCATAGCAACTGCATCTGTCCTCTCATGCATAGCAACAGCATAGCAACGGCATCTCACATGCATAGCAACAGCATCTCACATGCATAATAACTGCATCTCGTATGCATAGCATCCACACATGAAATCATAGTATTCAGCATCTCACATGCATAATAACTGCATCTCACATGCATAGCATCCACACATGAAATCATAGTATTCATCTACTTACACGATTAGCCAATAGCAATTCACAATTTAACTACACATATCCTGAAATAACTTATTTAATAAACTGATAACTGGCTTACTTACCTTCGTACGCAATTCAACAGATATATCAGCTAATCAGATGTCGGGATACCTATAGGATCATTTTACACAATTAAATGATTAAAATCTGGATAATGAAATGATTCCTAAGACTCTACCCTAACCAATCCACGGGCCCAACTTCAGACTCGAATATCTCTCATCATACTCACTCAAATGGGGAAGTAAAAATACCCCAAGAAACTAGAATTCACCCAGATTCTAGCCATATAAAAATTATGCTAATCCCGGCCCGTTACAGGGCCCAAAAATCAGCCCAAACATCAGCTCTCAGCACGGCCCAAAAGGCCTGAACCGGCCGGCCCAGCCGGCCCGGTTCAGCCTTATCTTCCTCCCGATCCCCTGTTTCACCGAACAGGGGACGGGAACATGGCCGGTGGCCGGGGCCGCCGCTGGCCAAATTGAGGGCGGCCCGGCCGCCGCTGCGGCCGGCCGCCAAATCTCCTTTCTCCCCTCAATTTCTCTCACTCCTTCTAACTCCTCCGCGCGGCACGGAATCATGCCGGCGGCACGGCCGGCCACCATGGCCGGCCGGACCTCCACCGGATGCACGCCCGGTGCCAGTGGAGGCGACAGGCCTAGTCTCGGGCCCGGCGAGGCGGCGAGCACGCCGCCGGGCCCGAACCAACCGGCGAAAGCCAGTTCGGCTTCCGCCACCGCGTGAGAGGAGGGCCAATTGGCCCTCCCTCTCCTCTCTCTCTCCACCACCAACCCGCCGGACGCCTCCCCCGGCGCTGGCGGGGTCGCCGACCAGGTATCAGGCCCGGCGCGGCGGCGAGCACACCGCCGGGCCTGAACCAAGCGGATCGGTCGGGTCCTCCTTTCTTCTCTCTCGTGATCTCTCTGTCTCTCTCTCTCTCTCTCTCTGGTTCTCTTTCTCTCTCTCTCAGGCTCTTTCTCTCTCTCTGGTTTCTCTCTCTCATGCTTTCTCTCTCTCTCTCCCGCTCTCTCTCTCTCTCTCCCTCTCTGAGAGGCAGGGGATTACCTGATGGAAGCGGACGCCCGGATGATGGAGGGAGTCCCCCCTCCATCATATAAATAATTCCCTACGCAACGCTTCAGCTCAAGGACTCGGAAACCCATCAGACACGACTCGAGAATCCAAGCGGCATACAGGGAACTTAAATGTTATAATAACACCAGGTGCCACCCCAATTAATATAGAGAGTTAACCTCCCCACTATTAAATTTCCGGGGGTTTACATTCTCCCCTCCTTATAAGAATTTCGTCCTCGAAATTGATATACATCCAATAGAATATAGAATCCAAATTTTCCCTCTCATAATCAATTAAATTTTATTAAAAGTCACGGTCATCTATACTTCATTGATCTTCATAAGTCAATTCTTTCTTAAGTTAAATTGGTTCAAGTTCTAGCACATAACGGGGTTTAAAATATACCTCCTCAGTTATAAAGATTGAACACATTGAACACCCCAAAGAGTAATGAAAGCAGTGTTAAGCTATAAGACACTTCCTTCATCCTGATCAAAGTTTCTAATGAACAAATGTTTTGTGACACAAGTCACCTCTAACACAGACCTCATAACATCATTGGTTAGCAAAGCTTCCAATTGATCTTTAACCTGAAATTTCGAATCTTTCTCTTGATCATTAACATAACTCTTCTATTAACTTTGAGCTACAAAAATTGCTTTAATTAATGATACTTTTCATAGCTGTTAAACAAACTCAGTCCAAAACTGTCGCTTTCACATCATCTCAATATGAAGGAAATCTATTCCTTATATCGTAGACAATTGAAATAAATCCATTTGAATATTGGCTTGGTAATCAATAATTAAGTAATTTCATTGAGGGCAAGAACAATACCAAGCACCTCTTAAATCCATTACACAGGCTCACGGTATAACATCTAAAATCTTATTGGTTTCTGTAGTTGTCTATTACATGTATAATGTCTTCCATGCTTAAGGTTAGCAACATATCAGGTACTCTCGATTCCTTAATAAGACAGTTGAAATTCTCGTGAATTAGATATAAGATAATTTTCTTTCAATGCTCTCTCAACTCTTGAATAGTTGAATGTACCATTAATTATTACGACACTTATATCAATCATCATAATATACTTGGTTTCACTCTTGAATACTTCAATCTAACACTAATGAACATCATGCCAATCATTTAAGATATCTTTCATAATTATCGTAATTAAAATTCATTTTCTTTGAATATAGATATGCCACTCATGGCTGATTGATAATTTATCCATCCAGTCTCGAATTCAGAAAGTACTCAATTGAAATTAATCAAAATATGTAATTAACTATTCCATTCCCAAAATATCATCAATATTAATCATCCCTATAACCAGCAGATGAGTTCATAATCTTACAATATCAATAATGTAAGTTCTACTATTAAAATTCATTATATTCATCCACATTCAAATTCAATTTAATACCTCAAGATCCATATATCAACTCAATCGCAATATGGACATACTGGTGTTTAGTTATATTAGTCATCAATTGCAATTTTCCACTACTATGGTTTATTCCATATTTTATCTATCTTTTATTGCATATTCAATTAAAATTTCATCTCTCATATTATTTAAAGGTCTAAAATTGCTATGAATCATTTCCAACAAGTTTAAGGGATCTAAAACCTCTAGAAGCCCCCTAGGCCTCCCCACTGGTCAAGGCTACCAGCTAGGGAGCCCACATAATATTATTGACTTGCGATGGTTTATTCTCAATTCCTATCAAACTTGTAATTCAATTAATATCTTGATAAACTTTAAATTTCAAGCTCCCAAAGCATAATTTATGAAATTCCTTGAAAGTCATAATTGTCTCAATGTCATCCAAGTATTTTGCCTAGAGTGTCATTATGCATATGTCCCTAAGATCATAACCTGGGTCTTGTGGGTTATGGGCCCACCATGCTTCCGCTGCGCCCTCTGATGCTGCATGTCCTGCATGTCCTGCATAGACTACGCCAAACTCGAGAGAGCTTGAAGTATCTCGGACTGGAATCGCTGGTGCTTAGTTCCTACTGGGCTGGCAGGGGCCATACCTCCAGTAGTTCCTTAACCCACCAGCTGATCAGCATTACCGGCCAGAGAGTCCTCCTTATACTGTTGGCTCCTAGTATGGCGAGCCATAACTATTTTCTGTTAACTTAGATGTGGTTAATATCATAAACTAAAGTGTCAGGTGTCTCAAAATATGTTCTCTCCATGTTATCATGTCAATATGTCTGTGTCCCTAGGACCATAAGTTCTCTACCTGTTATCATGTCAATATGTCTGTGTCCCTAGGGCCATAAGTTCTCTACCTGTTATCATGTCAATATGTCTGTGTCCCTAGGGCCATAAGTTCTCTACCTGTTATCATGTCAATATGTCTGTGTCCCTAGGGTCATAACCTAGTGCTCTGATACCATAAAAGCTGTCACGCCCCAGACCCAAAAATTTTGAGCTAGGGTGACAACCCGTCGCGTGCCGAGCACGCAAGGCGTCCTGAAACATGACACTGAGTTCAAGAAAAGCAACAACCTATATATCATTCTAGTCCATGACTTTAATACAATCCATAACGAAAGATTTGGGCTACAAGCCTTACACATAAGCATTACTGGGGTTACATCTACATATGAATCCACTTTATTTTAAATAGAAGCTCCAACGAACCTATGGTTTCTTACACACCACAATGATATAGTCTGGACATCAAGCCATACACATAAATACACTGGTATAGCAATAAAACAAAATCTATATTTATTTGGGTTGAGGTCCATCACTCCAACATGTTATTCTCAAATCTCATGGTCCTGTAGCAAAAACATTATAATATTTTTGTGAGATTACACTCAGTAAGTAAACCATGTTATGCAGTCCAATCATAGCATAGCAATCAATAAGCATATAAATGATCTGCATGCATAAACATTTCACAAATACTCAAACATGCAATGTAAGTAAACCCATCATTGTTAGATTATATCATATGTGTCCCACGGCCCTGAAATGCCCCATAAGAAAGGAGAGTCGTGGCGGCACATATTGATATAATTCATTCTTTTGCATTCACAATCACTCCATTATGCTATGTAAGTTATATCATGCGTGTCCCACGGCCCTGCAATGCCTCATCTGGCACATCCTCTAGATGTGTATGGCCATAGCAAAGGAGAACCGCGGGGCACTTATGAATATAATACCAATCATTTGCATCCATAATTGCTCAATTATACTTTATAAGTAAACCCACTGTTTATACTCTCAATGGTAACTGTAAATGTGACCCACGGCCCTGCAATATCTCAATAATGTACCAGCCAGCATTCCCTTAAAGCATCTCCCTACTGAAAGGTCAAGATACCAGGGTCACGCCAATAATGTATCAACAAGCATTCCCTTAAAGCATCCCCCTACCGAAAGGTCGAGATACCAGGGTCACGCCAATAATGTACCAACAAGCATTCCCTAGAAGTATCACCCCTACTGAAAGGGTCAAGATACCAGGGTCACGCCAATAATGTACCAACAAGCATTCCCTAGAAGTACCCCCCCTACTGAAAGGGTCAAGATACCAGGGTCACGCCAATAATGTACCAACAAGCATTCCCTAGAAGTATCCCCCCCTACTGAAAGGGTCAAGATACCAGGGTCACGCCAATAATGTACCAACAAGCATTCCCTAGAAGTACCCCCCTACTGAAAGGGTCAAGATACCAGGGTCACGCCAATAATGTACCAACAAGCATTCCCTAGAAGTATCCCCCCTACTAAAAGGTCGAGATATCAGGGTCACGCCAATAATATACCAACAAGCATTCCCTAGAAGTATCCCCTACTAAAAGGTTGAGATATCAGGGTCACGCCATGTCGAAATCCACCAGAACACATCCTCTAGACGTGTGTGTGGTATGACAGGATAAAGAGAGCCGTGGCGACACATAACAGTACCTCAACATCACATCAATACATCAATACATCAATCATGTAGTAAAACAGTGGATTATACTTACTGAACAATTGCATGTAATATATCACATCAATATAATACTGCATCTCTCATGCATAGCAACTGCATCTCTCATGCATAGCAACTGCATCTCTCATGCATAGCAAGCATCTCTCATGCATAGCACAGCATCTGTCCTCTCATGCATAGCAACAGCATAGCAACGGCATCTCACATGCATAGCAACAGCATCTCACATGCATAATAACTGCATCTCGTATGCATAGCATCCACACATGAAATCATAGTATTCAGCATCTCACATGCATAATAACTGCATCTCACATGCATAGCATCCACACATGAAATCATAGTATTCATCTACTTACAACGATTAGCCAATAGCAATTCACAATTTAACTACGCATATCCTGAAATAACTTATTAATAAACTGATAACTGGCTTACTTACCTTCGTACGCAATTCAACAGATATATCAGCTAATCAGATGTCGGGATACCTACAGGATCATTTTACACAATTAAATGATTAAAATCTGGATAATGAAATGATTCCTAAGACTCTACCCTAACCAATCCACGGGCCCAACTTCGGACTCGAATATCTCTCACCATACTCACTCAAATGGGGAAGTAAAAA
>UESW01003870.1:0-25583 GCA_900491605.1 Calamus simplicifolius | reverse complement strand
AACTTGGCCGTCGGAGGGTCCCACCGGAGACCCCCTCGGTCCCGGGACTTCTTTGCAGGCAACCCGACGAAGCGAGGATTCGAGAAGCACCTCCGTTCCCGACGTCCAGGAGAGGTGATCGAGCGTCATCAGATTGGCGCGCCAGGTAGGGGGATAAGAAAAGTAGCGAACGTTCTCCTTGAGCTACATCTTCTCCCCCTCTTCTTCAAGAAGCCATGGTGGTGACGCGAGCTCAGGATGCCTCCGTCAGCTGCCCAGTGGGGTTTCCCCCGCCGACTAGACAGCAGGAGGCCAATCCCCCTGCTACCAACCCTCCGATTGCGGCCCCCGCCGGACGCCGCTGTCCAAACAGCGGAGCAGCTGGCAACCCTCTCCCAGCAAGTCCAGAATCTCACCGCCATGGTCCACGGGCTCCAGCAACAGTCCGTGGCCACCAGCACCAGACTGCTCCCCCGCCAGTCACAGTCGGCGAGAGGAGGCTCTCCTCGGTCGGCGCGAGACCGGCCGACGGGCTTCCCCTAGGAAGCCTCGCTACGAGCCCCCCAAGCGGCCGCGGTCCCTGACCACGGGGCAAGATCAAGCTTTGAAAGTAGCAGTTCATGAACTGCAGAAGCAATGCTCGGGGCCACTCAGCGGCACCCCAAGCCTCTCACATCGCCCATGATAGCTGCACCAGTGGGCTAGCGATCCGCTCGCTACAAAAGCTAAGTACACCGCACTTAAGACGGTTTTCTTTCATTAATACTTAAAAATGTCATGCAGGGAAGACCTACCTTGCATCAACATCCAAGGCCAACCTCGCTTTGGCGTCAAAAAGCCCTGGGCCAGCCAGGCACAAAGATCCTCCGCATCGGCAACAAAGACCGGCTCCGCGTCGGCACCAAAGACCGGCTCCGCATCGGCACCAAAGATCGGCGCATCGTCCGCGTCGGCAACAAAGACCGACTCCGCGTCGGCACCAAAGACCGACTCCGGCAAAAAGACCGACTCCGTGTCGGCACCAAAGACCCGCGAAGGCAAACAGCTGCAAAAAAGCTAAGTATACTACACTGAGAAAAAAGTTTCTTTTCATTAGTGTCTGATGCGTTACAGGAAACCACCAAAGACCGACTCCGCGTCGGCAATAAAGACCGACTCCGCATCGGCAACAAAGACCAACTCCGCGTCGGCACCAAAGACCCGCGAAGGCAAACAGCTGCAAAAAAGCTAAGTATACTACACTGAGAAAAAGTTTCTTTTCATTAGTGTCATGCGTTACAGGAAAACCACCAAAGACCGACTCCGCGTCGGCACCGACTCCGCATCGGCAACAAAGACCAACTCCGCGTCGGCACCAAAGACCCGAAGGCAAACAGCTGCAAAAAAGCTAAGTATACTACACTGAGAAAAAAGTTTCTTTTCATTAGTATCTGAATGCGTTACAGGAAACCACCAAAGACCGACTCCGCGTCGGCACTCAGACCTCCGCGTCGGCACCAAAGACCGCGTCGGCACTCCGCGTCGGCACCCAAGACCGGCTCCGTGTCGGCACCCTCAAGCTCAAGACCTGTGGATTCCAATCAAGAGTTTCCTGGGGGGCAGATCAACCCTGCAGAAGGAGACCAATTTCTTTAAAGAAAAAGGCACCTGAGCCTGGCCCAAGCACCCTCTGGTCACCCTCCGGGGTTCAAAAGGTTCTCGACGGCCTCAACTTTGCCTCATCGGCTTCATCTTGCCTCAACGGCTAACTGACGAGCGTCCCCCCCAAAAAGTTAGCGTACACTGCTTTCAGTGGCGGGCGTGAGGTAATCAATTTGCCTCCAAAAAATTTCTTGAAGTTCTACACTCCTTTCGCTTAGCTGATGCAGGGCACGCAAGCTCAAGGAGTGTGGGGGGCATTTGATGGGGCCAGTTGACCCCATGAAAAATAAATTTTTTGGACGGCCCCAAAGGACCTCCAAGACCGACGGCCCTAAAGGCCGATACCTCCAAGACCGACGGCCCCAAAGGCCGACGTCTCCAAGACCGACGGCTCCATGACCGACGGCCCCAAGACAGTCGGCCCCAAAGGCCGACACCTCCAAGACCAGGGCCGGCACCTCCAAGAGACCCCAAAGGCCGACGGCTCCAAGACCGACGGCTCCATGACCGATGGCCCCAAGACAGTCGGCCCCAAAGGCCGACACCTCCAAGACCGGCACCCCAAGGCCGGCACCTCCAAGATCGACGGCCCCAAAGGCCGACGGCTCCAAGATCGACGGCTCCATGACCGACGGCCCCAAGACAATCGGCCCCAAAGGCCGACACCTCCAAGACCGATGGCCTCAAAGGCCGACACCTCCAAGACCGACGGCCCCAAGGCCGACGGCTATAAAGAACGACGGCCCCAAAGGCTGACACACGACCGACGACCCAAAGGCCGACATCTCCAAGACCGACGGCCCCAAGGCCGACGGCTCCAAGACCAACGGCCCCAAAGGCCAACACCTCCATGGCCGACACCTCCAAAGACCGACCCAAAGGCTGACGGCTCCAAGACCGACGACCCCAAAGGCCGATACCTCCAAGGCGTCCAAGACCGACGACCCCAAAGGCCAATGGCTCCAAGACCGACGGCCCCAAAGGCCGACACCTCCAAGGCGTCCAAGACCGACGGCCCCAAAGGCTGACGGCTCCAAGACCGACAGCCCCAAAGGCTACACCCGACGACCGGCCCCAAAGGCTGACATCTCCAAGACCGACAGCCCCAAAGGCCGACACCTCCAAGTCCGATGGCTCCAAGACCGACGGCGCCAAAGCCTGACACCTCCAAGTCCGATGCCTCCAAGGCCGGTGCCTTCCCAGGCGGCCCCGGCACCTTTCCAAGCGGCCCGGCAACTTCCTAGCCGGCCCCAGCACTTCCTAGGTGCCCTCGGCATCTTCCCAGCCGGCCCCGGCGTCCCAGCTAGGCGGCCCCGACACCTCCCAGGCACCCCCGGCATCTTCCCAGCCGGCCCCAGCGTGTCCCAGCTAGCCGGCCCTGGCACCTCCTGCCTTGGCACCTCCCAGTCAACCCCATCGCTCCTACTCGGCCCCGACTCCCCTTGCAGAGTCGGCCAAGGCCATCCCAGGTCGGCCCGACTTGGCCCGGCATCTCCAGCTCCGCCGAGTCGGCCAAGGCCATCCCCGGCCGGCCCGACTCGGCCCCGGCGTCTCCAGCTCCGCCGAGTCGGCCAAGGCCATCCCCGACCGGCCCGACTCAGCCCCGGCATCTCCAGCTCCCGCCGAGTCGGCCAAGGCCATCCCTAGTCGGCCCGACTCAGCTCCGGCGTCTCCAGTCCCACCGAGTCAGCCAAGGCCATCCCAGGCCGGCCCGACTCGGCCCCGGCGTCTCATGTCCGCCGATTCAGCCCCGCCCCGGCACTGCCTTGCCAGCGGGATGGGCCCCAGCCATCTCGGGTTAACCCGGCTCGGCCCTAATGAGACGGGATTTCTCAGTTCCCGCCAGATCAGCCCCAGCGGTTCAAGAAACCGCCTCTCTGACGGGCGCCACCTGACAATGCCAGACGCGCGCCACCCAACAGCCCTGCTGCTGATGGGACGTAACCCACCAACCAGCCCAGATTCACGCAAGGGCTCTGCAGATCTTCTGACTCACGCAATCCCACGTGATCATACCAGGGTCAACCCCTATAAAAAGGTGAATCCACTCACCAAACAGGTATGCACGATAACCTCCAAAATCGCCATCTCAACTCTCAAAAGGGATTCCTCCTCTCGGAGACCCTCTTTTCCACACAAAAGGGCTCACTCGAGCCCTTCTTCAGCTGTGACCTCAGTCACTAACTTGGCCATCAGAGGGTCCCATCGGAGACCCCCTCTGGCCCCGGGACTTCCTTGCAGGCAACCCGGTGAGGCGAGGATTCGAGGAGTGCCTCCGTTCCCGATGTCCAGGAGAGGTGATCGAGCGTCATCAGGGACCATTCGAGTCGTCCCTCCTGTGGACCTTTCGCCTGATAGCAGCCTGGGCACCAGGCCGGTTGGTGGGATGAGCTCCTCGGCTCATCCCTCTGCTTCTCAGTCACCTCCGCCCCATCCTGGGCCTCAATGGAGACTTGCTCCCCTTCACCGGCAGCTGGGGGAGCACTCTCCCTCCCTAGCTCTATAGCAGCCAGGGGGCCAACGGCTATGGTAACTTGCCCCGCCTCAGGTACGTTGGCAGCGGCAGGGGCTTCCTCTTCATCCAAAATCACCACCGGTGTTTTGGCGGTGGACCGGGATCTCCCCCTCTTCGATGTCGGCCCTGGCTGGCCTCTGGGCTACTCTTGGAACTGTCTCCCTCTCAGTCGGTTCCCCCGCGGGCAGCTCCAACCTCTTCGCCGGCCTAGACGACTCTCTGGTCGTCTGCCTTTTTGCCTCGCGATGGCCTCGAACTCGCTGGCGGAGAACCTCATGGCTGAATAGGAAAAGACAATTGGCATCAGTAGTGATGGGGCCAGTTGATCCCATGAAAAATAAAAATTTTGGACGGCTCCAAGACTGACTGCCCCAAAGGGCGACACCTCCAAGACCGACGGCTCCAAGACCGACGGCCCCAAAGGCCTACACCTTCAAGGCCGGCACCTCCAAGGCCGGCACCTCCAAGGCCGACACCTCCAAGCCATGTAGCCCCGGCACTTTCCCAGCCGGCCCCCGGCATCTTCCTAGCCGGCCCCCTACGTCTCCAAAATGGGCTGCCCCGACACCTCACAGTCGGCCCCCGACACTCTCCTAGCCGGCCCCCTACATCTCTAAGCTAGCGGCCCCGACACATCCCAGCCGGCCCCGACACTTCCCAGACGGCCCCGACATCTTCCTAGTCGGCCACCTACGTCTCCAAGCTAGGCGGCCCCGGCACTTAACAGGCGGCGACGGGATCTTCCTAGCCGGTGCCCTACGTCTCCAAGCTAGGTGGCCCCGACACTTCCCAGCCGGCCCCGGCATGTCCAAGCTAGGCGGCCCCGGCACCTCCCAGTCGGCCCCGGCACTCTCCTAGCCGGCACCCTACGTCTCCAAGCTAGGCGGCCCCAGTATCTCCCTGGCTAGGGAGATTGGCCCCAGCTGCTCCTGGTCAACCCTGCATGGCCTCGGCTCCCTCAGGGGAGTCAAGATGTCCCGGTTCCCCCCAAGTTGGCCCCAGCGTGGCCCTGGTAGGTCAAGACACCACCACCTCTGACTCGCGCCGCCTGACAATGCCAGATCCAATACCCACTAGCCACGTTGTTGATGGGACTAGACCAACAACCCAGCAGCCCTGCGGCTGATCTGACTTAGCCTACAACCGCCATTTTCTCCCTCTCCGATGGGATAGGACCCACCAACTAGCCAGATCCACACAACTCCCAAGAATTTAGCAGACATTCCTTCCTCATAGAATTCTACATGATCATGCCATTGCCAACCCCTATAAAAAGGTGAATCCACTCACTAAACAGGTATTCGCGATAATCCCAAAAATCACTGTTCTAATTCTCAGAAAGGAATCCCCCCCTATGAGAACTCCCTTTTTCACACCCAAAAGGGCTCATTCGAGCCCCTTTTCAGCTGTGACCTCAATTGCTAACTTGGGCGTCGGAGGGTCCCACCAGAGAATCCTCTCCGGTCTTGGGACTTCTTTGCAGGACATCTGGTGAGGCGAAGGTTCGAGAAGCACTTCATTCCCGATGTTCAGGATTGATGATTGGGCGTCATCAGATTGGTGCGCCAGGAAGGGGGGAAAAGTAGCGAATATTCTCCCTGTGCTACATCTCAGTAACGAGACCCCCCCACTCTTTTCTTCTAGAAGCCATGGTGGTGACACGAGCTCAGGACGCCTCCATCAGTTGCCCAGCGGGCTTCCCCTGCCAGCTAGGCAGCAGGAGGCCAATCCCCCTGCTGCCGACCCTCTGGTCACCTGCTCGCCGCCGGACATCGTTGACCAAACAGCGGAGCGGCTGACAACCCTCTCCCAGCAAGTCCAAAACCTCACCGCCATGGTCCATGGCTCCAGCAACAGTAGTCCATGGCCACTCAGCACCAGACCGCTCCCCCCGCCAGTCAGCAGTCGGCGAGGGGAGACTCTCCTCATCGAGAGGTGGGTCGGCGAGAGACCGGCCATCGCCTGGCTTCCTCTAGGAAGCCTCACCGCAAGCACCCCAGCGGCTCCTGTCCCTGATCATGGCCCTAGCAAGTTCCCTCTCAAGCCACGTCATCAGGAGGAGCCCAGCAAGAGGAATTGCCTTTCGGTTCTCGGAATCGAAATAAGTCACCAGATCCATGACATACAATAAGAATTGTGCGACGAGATCCCGCTTCTTTCCCAGCCTTCTTCGATTGAAAATGATGACGCCAGATCACCGTCCTCGAACGCCCGCGAGCATCCGGCCACCTCCTCCAGTGAGCCGGGGTCCTCCCGCGAGCTCCATGCGTCCGCCTGCAAGCAAGTCTCGGGGGCCAAAGATTCCGGTGGGGACCCTCCGATGCTCAAGTTAGTCACCTGGGCCCCAGCACATTCCTAGCCGGCCCCGGCGTGTCCAAGCTAGGAGACCCCGGCACCTCCAAGCCAAGCGGCCCCGACACCCAAGCCAAGTGGCCCCGGCACTTTTCTAGCCGGCCCCCAGCGTGACCAAGCCAAGCAGCCCGGCACTCTCCTGGCCGGCCCCACCCCGGCACTTCCTGGCCGGAGAGGATGGCCCCTGCTTTCCCCTCTCTGGTGGAACAGACCCACCAACCAGCTGCAGCCACCCACCTTGATGGGACTTGACCTGCAGTCCTAACATATCAAAGAAGAAGCAAGCTCTGCCATTGCTGCCATCACCTTAAATGCTCTGACAAAGTAGTTGAACCCCATGCCTCACAGACATCAGCTCTAACACTTCACCCATCAAGGTCATCATTACAAGGCCTCAACTAGTCAAGCCAGACAAACTCTAAACACCTACTATAAAGAGGGTAAGAGGAACCTTGACCAGGTAACACACTCGTTACACCCCTAAACGCTCACAGAGAGGGCTCTTCTCAGAGCCATCTCTCTCTCTCTTTCCCTTTCGAGCTTCCTCAAGCTCACGGCTATTGCCTAGACCACTGACTTGAGTGTCGGAGGGTCCCCACCGGAAATCTCCGGCCCTTGGAACTTGCTTGCAGGCGCAAGGAGCTTGCTGGAGGAGGCGACCGGACGCTCGAGGCCGATGATTTGGCATCAACAGATTGGTGCGCTAGGTTGGGGGGACGTGCTAAAGGAAAGAAAGCTCTGTCTCCTTGAGCTATAAGTCTCCGTCCACTCTAAGATAGCTATGTGGTGATGCGCATGCCAAAGGTTCTTACCAGTCATGCTGGGGCCGAGACGGGCCGGCCAGGAATGCCTGGGCTGACTCGACGGCCTTGGAGATGCCGGGGCCGAGACTGGGCTGGCCAGGAATGGCCGGGGCCGACTCGGCGGACCTTGGAGATGCCGGGGCAGAGACGGGCTGGCCAGGAATGGCTTGGGCTGACTCGGCGGCCTTGGAGATGCCGGGGCCGAGACGGGCCGGCCAGGAATGGCCTGTGCCGACTCGGCGGCCTTGGAAACGCTGGGGCCGAGACGGGCTGGCCAGGAATGGCCTGGGCCGACTCGGCGGCCTTGGAGATGCCGGGGCCGACTCGGCGGGCCTTGGAGAGGCCGGGGCTGAGATGGGCCGGAGCCGATGCGGAGGCCGAGATGGGCCGGGGTCGATGCGGAGGCCAAGATTGGCCGGAGCCGATGCGGAGGCCGAGATGAGCCGAGACCAATGCAGGGGCCGACGCGGAGGCCGAGATGGGTCGGCGCTGACGCAGAGGCCGAGAAGGGCCGACGCCGATGCGGAGGCCGAGATGGGCCAGAGCTTGATTTTTTCTATTTTCATTTTTTATCTTTATTGCATTTCTGTGTGTTTTTTTTTTACCGTTTGATTTTTTGTTTTCTTTATTTTCTATCCTTCTCGGGGTGTCTAATCTATTTGGAGGCCCCAGTTTTTTTTCCCCCCTTGTTCTCGTGGGCCTCATGTTACAGAGTGGCAAGTTTAGTAGATTTAGCGTGCTGACCCTGGCATTCGATTGTTCTTTGAATTCAAGAACCCTAGTTTGTGTTTTTCTTTGGCGAATTTGAAAAGGCATGCTTGCTTATTTATTTGAAGGCTACGACGGTTGAAATAAACACATATTCCACATGCATTCGAATGGATATGTTTATAGATATGGGTGGCTTGAATATTAGAATCTCCAGTTATAATATAAGAAATTCTCCGCTATATGTAATGTAGTGCTTAACTTGATTTTTGCCCCCGCCCACTTCTCTCAACAAATTCAGGGACACCAGTGCAAGGGTTAAGCTTACCATTGCTGATGTCAACTGGAATAACTAAATTAAGAGGACATATCTAGTGTACTGTTGAAAGGGAGAGATTTGGGCCTCTTTCCTCCACATTAGGTAGTAAACACTGTTTGCAAGATGGAGGAAACTTTGATTGCTGGTGATATGACTGATCCCGCGTCGTCAAGATAAAAGGTAACGGCAGCTAACAGGGATCACCATCTCCCTCTTGACCCCGAGACCCCCCTCCGGTCTCGGGGTGCACCGGCATCATCCCACCCCCGGGACCCCTTTCGGTCTCGGGGTGGGATCATCATCTCTTGACCCCGAGACCGACCCCTTCCGGTCTCGGGGTGCACCAGCATCATCCCACCCCCGGGACCCTTCGGTCTCGGGTGGGATCATCATCTCTTGACCCCGGACCGACCCCTTCCGGTCTCGGGGTGCACCAGCATCATCCCACCCCCGGGACCCCTTCCGGTCTCGGGGTGGGATCATCATCTTGACTCCGAGACCGACCCCTTCGGTCTCGGGGTGCACCAGCATCATCCCACCCCTGGGACGACTTCCGGTCTCGGGGTGGGATCATCATCTCTTGACCCCGAGACCCCTCTGGTCTTGGGGGCACCAGCATCATCCCACCCCCGGGACCCCTTCCGATCGGGTGGGATCATCATCTCTTGACCCCGAGACCCCCCTCCGGTCTCGTGGTGCACCAGCATCATCCCACCCATGGGACCCTTTCCGGTCTCGGGGTGGGATCATCATCTCTTGACCCCGAGACCCCCTCCGGTCTCGGGGTGCACCAGCATCATCCCACCCCCGGGACCCCTTCCGGTCTCGGGGTGGGATCATCATCTCTTGACCCCGAGACCCCCCTCCAGTCTCGGGGTGCACCAGCATCATTCCACCCCCGGGACCCCTTTCGGTCTCGGGGTGGGATCATCATCTCTTGACCCTGAGACCCCCCTCCGGTCTCGGGGTGCACCAGCATCATCCCAGCCCCGGGAACCCTTTCGATCTCGGGGTGGGATCATCATCTCTTGACCCCGAGACCCCCCACCGGTCTTGGGGTGTACCGGCATCATCCCACCCACGGGACCCCTTCCGGTCTCGGGGTGGGATCATCATCTCTTGACCCCGAGACCCCCCTCCGGTCTCGGGGTGCACCAGCATCATCCCACCCCGGGACCCCTTCGGTCTCAGGGTGGGAACATCATCTCTTGACCCCGAGACCCCCCACCGGTCTTGGGGTGCACCGACATTTTCCCACCCCCAGGACCCCTTCCGGTCTTGGGGTGGGATCATCATCTCTTGACCCCGAGACCCCCCACCGGTCTCGGGGTGCACCGGCATTATCCCACCCCCGGGACCCCTTCCGGTCTCAGGGTGGGATCATCATCTCTTGACCCCGAGACCCCCCACCGGTCTCGGGGTGCACCGGCATTATCCCACCCCCGGGACCCCTTCCGATCTCGGGGTGGGATCATCATCTCTTGACCCGAGACCCCCACCGGTCTCGGGGTGCACCGGCATTATCCCACCCGGACCCCTTTCGGTCTCGGGGTGGGATCATCATCTCTTGACCCCGAGACCCCCACCGGTCTCGGGGTGCACCGGCATTATCCCACCCCGGGACCCCTTCCGGTCTTGGGTGGGATCATCATCTCTTGACCCCAAGACCCCCCTCCAGTCTCGGGGTGCACCGGCATCATCCCACCCCCAGGACCCCTTCCGGTCTCGGAGTAAGTGGGTATCATCAGCGATTAGCATGCAGTTCAATCATCGAAAGGAATGACAGTTCTGTGTCACACGGTGCGCCCACGTGATTCTCAGTACGCCCGTGATTGCACCCCGTTATGGAGGGCCATACCTCATAACGGCGTATGGTGCACTGCATGTCCCTGTGCGTGGCCGTGCTCGTTACGGCGTACGATTTGCTACCACTTGCGACTGGCGCGGTCATATCAGCTAACGGCTCGCACCGAATGCCATCGCAGCTGTTAGACACGTATGATATCACGTTGACAGGTAGTATGGGATGTCTCTGGCATGCGCAGTGATGGTATGATGGTGATCTTTCGAAATAGTAAGATAGGATATTGGACAGGTATAAAAGCACGTGCCCGCACTGTAAGTAAGGATCTGAACTCTGGTTTTCTAGCTTTCTTCTCCTAGCAAAACCTTAACTGCCTTAGCTCCTTTCTGCTGAGCGGTTCTTTGTCTGAACCCAAGTGACTGACTTGATCGTCGGAGGGTCCCTACCGGAACCGCCAGTCTCTGGGGACTTTTCTTGCAGGGGTCCGAGGAGAAGGACATCCGTCTTCCCCGATGTTTGAGGAAGGTGACTTGGCGTCATCAGATTGGCGCGCTAGGAAGGGGGGAAGAAAAGACATCGAACCAGCAGCTTACTTTTCCCTCTCTTCAAGCTCTTGAAGCCATGGTGACGACTCGGACGAAGGGAGTTTCAGCCGGTCACGCTGGGGGGCAGCACCGCGGGCCGGTCCACCCGCGGAGGCCCCCCGACTCTCGCATCCAGTACTCCGGAGCCGCTGCATCTCCGGGGGGCAGGGCCTTCTGTTCCATAGAACGATGCTCCCACGCCTGCTCCACAACATCTCCAGGAAGATCGACTCACTGCCCTGGCCACGCAGGTCTAGTCTTTGGCGGCGATGGTTCAGGGCCTACAGCACCAGCAGGCGGCCGTGCAGCAGTTGGAGCTGAATCCGTCTGTCCCGGGGGTGGTGCAACCTAGCCAACACTCCTCCCGTCGGAGATCGCTGGTTCCTATGGATCGTCGCCATCGATCCCCGGCCAAGCCTCACCACCGCGAAGCTTCTAAGAGACCTCAGTCTCCTTCTCACCACGCTAGCGTTTCTCCTAAGCGGCGGCACGGGAAGGAGGCGGAGTGCCCACGCCGGCATCGTCGCCCCCGTTCTTCTTCTTCCGAATCTTCGGGGGAGGGCTCTTTTGATGGCCGGATGCCTTGTCGAGCCGAGCATCGACTCGAGGAGTGTAATCAGAAGCTGGAGGAGCTTAGCCGTCGGATCACTCATCTGCTAGAAACAGACTACGACAGCCGACCTCCCTTGTCTCGCCGCATCATGGAGGAGCCCATCTCTACCAGGTTCCGCCTTCCTCAACTAGATCCATACGATGGGACCACGGACCCCTTGGACCATTTGGAGAGCTATAAGGTACTCATGCAAGTCCAGGGGGCCACTGATTCACTTATGTGCATTGCTTTCTCGGCCACTCTGAAGAAGGCTGCTCGAGCTTGGTATTCTCGTCTGCCGCCACGAAGCATCGACTCCTTTCGCCAGCTGGAGAGGGCTTTCCTGGCCCATTTTGATGCATGCCAGAAGATCCCAAGGGTGGTAGACAGTCTCTTTGCCATCCAGCAGAAGAATGGCGAGCCTCTGCGGGATTATGTCGCCCGGTTTAAAGAAGCAGCTCTGGAGGTCTACAACCTGGAAGACTCGGTGGCTACCCTGGCTCTGAAACGGGGGCTCCACCCTTCTCGCTTCGCGTATTCTCTTGACAAGAAACCGCCGAGCTATTACTCTGAGCTTCNATCCCACCCCCGGGACCCCTTCCGGTCTTTGGGTGGGATCATCATCTCTTGACCCCAAGACCCCCCTCCAGTCTCGGGGTGCACCGGCATCATCCCACCCCCAGGACCCCTTCCGGTCTCGGAGTAAGTGGGTATCATCAGCGATTAGCATGCAGTTCAATCATCGAAAGGAATGACAGTTCTGTGTCACACGGTGCGCCCACGTGATTCTCAGTACGCCCGTGATTGCACCCCGTTATGGAGGGCCATACCTCATAACGGCGTATGGTGCACTGCATGTCCCTGTGCGTGGCCGTGCCTCGTTACGGCGTACGATTTGCTACCACTTGCGACTGTGCGCGGTCATATCAGCTAACGGCTCGCACCGAATGCCATCGCAGCTGTTAGACACGTATGATATCACGTTGACAGGTAGTATGGGATGTCTCTGGCATGCGCAGTGATGGTATGATGGTGATCTTTCGAAATAGTAAGATAGGATATTTGGACAGGTATAAAAGCACGTGCCCGTACTGTAAGTAAGGATCTGAACTCTGGTTTTCTAGCTTTCTTCCTCCTAGCAAAACCTTAACTGCCTTAGCTCCTTTCTGCTGAGCGGTTCTTTGTCTGAACCCAAGTGACTGACTTGATCGTCGGAGGGTCCCTACCGGAACCGCCAGTCTCTGGGGACTTTTCTTGCAGGGGTCCGAGGAGAAGGACATCCGTCTTCCCCGATGTTTGAGGAAGGTGACTTGGCGTCATCAGATTGGCGCGCTAGGAAGGGGGGAAGAAAGACATCGAACCGGCAGCTTACTTTTCCCTCTCTTCAAGCTCTTGAAGCCATGGTGACGACTCGGACGAAGGGAGTTTCAGCCGGTCACGCTGGGGGGCAGCACCGCGGGGCCGGTCCACCCGCGGAGGCCCCCCGACTCTCGCATCCAGTACTCCGGAGCCGCTGCATCTCCGGGGGGCAGGGCCTTCTGTTCCATAGAACGATGCTCCCACGCCTGCTCCACAACATCTCCAGGAAGATCAACTCACTGCCCTGGCCATGCAGGTCTAGTCTTTGGCGGCGATGGTTCAGGGCCTACAGCACCAGCAGGCGGCCGTGCAGCAGTTGGAGCTGAATCCGTCTGTCCCGGGGGTGGTGCAACCCAGCCAACACTCCTCCCGTCGGAGATCGCTGGTTCCTATGGATCGTCGCCATCGATCCCCGGCCAAGCCTCACCACCGCGAAGCTTCTAAGAGACCTCGGTCTCCTTCTCACCACGCTAGTGTTTCTCCTAAGCGGCGGCACGGGAAGGAGGCGGAGTGCCCACGCGGCATCGTCGCCCCCGTTCTTCTTCTTCCGAATCTTGGGGGAGGGCTCTTTGATGGCCGGATGCCTTGTCGAGCCGAGCATCGACTCGAGGAGTGTAATCAGAAGCTGGAGGAGCTTAGCCGTCGGATCACCATCTGCTAGAAACAGACTACGACAGCCGACCTCCCTTGTCTCGCCGCATCATGGAGGAGCCCATCTCTACCAGGTTCCGCCTTCCTCAACTAGATCCATACGATGGGACCACGGACCCCTGGACCATTTGGAGAGCTATAAGGTACTCATGCAAGTCCAGGGGGCCACTGATTCACTTATGTGCATTGCTTCTCGGCCACTCTGAAGAAGGCTGCTCGAGCTTGGTATTCTCGTCTGCCGCCACGAAGCATCGACTCCTTTCGCCAGCTGGAGAGGGCTTTCCTGGCCCATTTTGATGCATGCCAGAAGATCCCAAGGGTGGTAGACAGTCTCTTTGCCATCCAGCAGAAGAATGGCGAGCCTCTGCGGGATTATGTCGCCCGGTTTAAAGAAGCAGCTCTGGAGGTCTACAACCTGGAAGACTCGGTGGCTACCCTGGCTCTGAAACGGGGGCTCCACCCTTCTCGCTTCGCGTATTCTCTTGACAAGAAACCGCCGAGCTCTTACTCTGAGCTTCTGATCCGGGCCCAGAAGTACATCCGAGCGGACGAGGCTGACTTTTCCCGGCGCAAGGCTGGCGGGAGTGTCCCCAAGAAGCCGACCCAGCCGGAGCCTACAGAAGTCCGCCCCAGGAGGCCCGAGCCTCCTCGCCGGCCAGACAACCATCCTCGAGCCCCTGCACCAAGAGACGGACCCTACACCCCATTGCTCACCCGATATCTCATATCCTGCTCAAGATTGAAGGGGAGTCTTATCTGCAGTGCCCTCCTCCCATCAACCCGAAGATCCCCGAAACAAGAACCTCTACTACCGCTACCACCAGGACCATGGCCACGACACCGACGATGTCGTCAGCTGAAGAAGGCTATTGAAGACCTTATTCAGCGGGGCCACCTGAGAAAGTTCGTTCATAGGAATAACCCGGGAGCTCCTGGCCCGTCAGTGCCCCCCACCGTGATCGACAATGCCCCGATGGAGAAGACGGTAGCGATGATTTCCTGGGGGCAGGAGGCCCGTCGAAGAAACCAAGGGGGGAGGGGGGGCAGAGTCTGTAATTCCTTTCTTCGAAAAGGACTTAGATGAGTTGTAATAAAAATGATGATAGCGTTGTCGTGTCCATGACGATCGCTAAGCACCCTATAAAAAGAATCTTAGTTGACAGTGGGAGTTCCGTAGATGTTTTAAACTACGATGCCTTTGTTCGTATGAACTTGTCACCTGATCTGCTTCGACCTGTCGCACGCCTCTGATGGGATTCACAGGAGATTCCATGAAGGTTGAGGGGAAGTCACTCTCCCTGTGATGACTGGTACAGCCCCGTGCCAAAGCACTGTTCTCATGAAGTTTTGGTGGTTCGTGTGCCCCTCGCATACAACGCATCCTCGGGAGGCCCAGGCTCAACCTCTTGGATGCCATCATATCCACCAAGGGCTCCTCGTGAGGTTCCAACCAGCAGAGGGGTCGGGGAGATGCGGGGAGAGCAGAATCCGCCAACACTTTGCTATCACTTGGCCCCTAGTCCTAAGGAGACGGCACCTGCACCGACACCTGAGACGCTTGACCTGTGACTTGGAGAAAAGGGGGAGCCAGCCGAGCGGCTGCTACTTTCCCCCTCGGGGAGGACTCCACACGAACGGTCCGATTGGAGCCTTACTTCGGAGGAGGCTCATGACCGACTCCTCACCTTTCTACGGGCCAACGTGGATGTCTTCGCATGGTCAACGTCTGACATGCCGGGGATTCCGGAGGAGGTGATTACACACCAGCTTAACATTCGGCAGGGTGCCGGCCCATCAGGCAGAAGAAAAGGAGTTTTGCCCCTGACCGACAAAAGGCCTGGATGAGGAGGTGCGGAAGCTGCTGGCGGCCGGTCACATCCGCGAGGTGCGTTACCCGGACTGGCTAGCGAATGTCGTAATGGTTCGCAAGGCCAGCGGGAGTTGGAGGATGTGCGTGGACTTCACCGACCTCAAAAGGCGTGCCCCAAGGACAGCTTCCCACTGCCCCGAATCGACCAGCTGTGGACGCCACCTCCGGGCATGAGACTCTCAGTTTCATGGATGCGTTCTCGGGTATAATCAAATCAAGATGAACCCGGCGGATGAAGAAAAACTTCCTTTATCATAGAGAAGGGGATTTATTGTTAGGGTGATGCCTTTTGGATTGAAAAATGCCGGGGCCACTTATCAAAGATTGAATAAGGTCTTTGAGGACCAGCTAGGGCAACATGGAGTGTATGTGGATGACATGCTGACCAAGAGCACCAGTGCAGCGACCATGTCGCTGACCTCGAGGAGACTTTCAACAACTTGCATCGGTATCGGATGAAGCTTAACCCCCACAAATGCGCCTTTGGAGTAGCAGCAGGCAAGTTCCTGGGTTTTATGGTGACCCAGCGAGGGATTGAAGCCAACCCTGACAAGATCAGGGCTATCCTGGAGATGAGGCCCCAGCCAATAAGAAGGAAGTGCAATGCCTGACGGGGAGGGTGGCGGCCTTGAGTCGTTTCATGTCAAGGTCGGCGGAAAGGTGCCTGCCCTTCTTTAAGGCGCTGTGCAAGGTCAACGGCTTCGAATGGACGAAGGAGTGTCAGGGTTCCTTTGAGGAGTTGAAGCAGTTTCTATCCACTCCTCGCTATTGTCCAAGCCTGAGAATGGAGAAGCTCTTCCTATATCTTGCAGCCTCCCCCGAGGCTGTCAGCTCCGTACTCGTGCACATGGATGCCGACGGGTTCAGAAGCCAATCTATTACCAGTAAAGTACTCCATGACGCTAGACCAGGTATTCAAGAACCGAGAAGATTATTTTTGCCTTGGTGGTCTCTGCTCAACACCTCCGACCTTACTTCCAAGCTCATCCCATCGTGGTGCTCACGGACCAGCCCCTTCGAACCATCTTATCTCGCCCGACACCTCCGGTCGGTTGGCCAAGTGGGCCATTAAGCTAGGTGAGTTTGATCTGTCCATCCGGCCAAGGTCAGCCATGAAGTCTCAGGTGTTGGCGATTTCTTGGTCGAGTGTTCCTGGACCGAGAGGGATATGGAGGGGGTGCAACCGGAGGAGTGTGTGGACTCCCCTCTGAGGAGGCGGAGGACTGGATCTTGCATGTGGATGGAGCAGCAAACTCTCAAGGAAGCGGAGCCGACTTATTCTCGCGAGCCCGGAGGGAGACGTAGTGGAGTACGCTCTCAGATTCCAGTTCCCAGCAACTAATAACCAGGCGGAGTATGAAGCCTTGTTAGCGGGGATGAGGTTAGCTGAGGGCTAGGCGCTGGGCATTTGAGGGCCTTCATGGACTCTCAGCTTGTTTCTGGGCAGATCACCGGAGAGTACGAGGCTAGGGACCCAACCATGTCCCGATACTTGAGCAAGGTGCAGTCCCAAGCGTCTCGTTTCTCTTACTTCCGCGTCAGCTATATCCCCATAGCGAGAACGCCAGGGCCGATGCATTGTCCCACCTAGCCACTTCGGCCGACGGACATTGGGAAGAACATATGTGGAACATCTACAAGTCCCGAGCATCAAAGTTGCGGATGAAGCGTTGCCAGTGGAGCAAGAGCCCTCCTGGATGGATGCCTACATCCGGTATTTGACCGATGGCACTCTCCCGGAGAACCCCGCTGAGGCTAGGCTGCTCAGGCGGAGGGCCCCAAGATTCTTGATGATGAACGGAAGCTTTATCGGAGATCCTTCTCATACCCAGTCCTCAGGTGTGTGGGGCTGGCTGAATCAGATTACATCCTCAGAGATCCATGAAGGTATCTGCGGGAGTCACCTGGGGGGCAGGCCCTAGCCTACAAGGCCTTGCGGCAGGGGTACTTCTGGCTGACAATGAAGGAAGACGCGGCTGAGCTTGTTAAGAGATGTGATAGCTGTCAGCGTCACGCTAATATCCAGCGACAGCCGACGTCTCACCTAACCCCCTTGGTAGCACCTTGGCCCTTTGCCCAGTGGGGCATGGATATCCTGGGACCATTCCCCCGGCCTCCGGACAGCGAAAGTTCCTCTTGGTGCGGTGGATCACTTCACCAAGTGGGTTGAAGCCGAGGCCCTGGCCAAGATTACCGAAAGCAAAGTGAGATCCTTCTTGGAAGTCCATCATATGTCGGTTTGGGCTACCGCACACATTAGTCACTGATAACGGCCGGCAATTTGACAATGCGCCCTTCCGGGAGTTCTGCTCCGAGCTGGGTATCCATCAGAGGTTCACTTCCATCGGGCATCCTCAGACCAACGGGCGGCCGAGGTGACTAATCGAATCATTCCAGGGGCTGAGATCTCGGCTAGATGGCTGCAAGGGGCGATGGGTGGAGGAGCTCCCCAACGTGCTATGGGCCTACCACACAACGCCGCGAGCCCCCACCGGCGAGACGCCATTCAGCTTAGTCTTTGGCTCCGAAGCTGTTATCCCGGTGGAGGTTGGCGCACCAAGCCCTCGGGTGGAATCATACAGTGAGGAAGGTAACCCTGACCAGCTGCGAGCCAACCTCGACCTGGTGGAGGAGTGCGAGACCGGGCGCAACTTTGGATGGCGGTCTACCGGCAATGGGCCGCTAAATATTACAACGCCCGTGTGCGTCCCAGGACGTTCCTGCCAGGAGATCTGGTCCTTCGACGGGCTGAGGTCTTGAAGCCAGCAGAGGGAGGCAAGCTAGCTCCAAATTGGGAGGGACCTTACCGGATCGCCGAGACACTCCGCCATAGAGCTTACAAGATTGAGGAACTCGATGGGAAGCCACTCCCTAGGACATGGAATGCAGATAACCTTCGTCGTATTATTTGTAATGTATTCCTCCTCTCATGTCAAGTATCACCCCTGTATTCACTTGGGTTTTCACCCCTCATTCAATATTAACGAGATTCAATTTTAGCTACTGAAATCTTTTCATAAAAAGCCCTGCACCAGCCAGGCATGAAGCCCGACACCCATCGGCACCTAAAGCCCTGCACCAGCCAGGCATGAAGCCCGACACCCATCGGCACCAAAGCCCTGGGCCAGCCAGGCATGAAGCCCAGTGTACCACTAGCAGAGCGGTGTACCACCGGCTCTCAGGAACAAAAGCCCGGGTCCAGCCGGGACGGCTCCGGCCGGCCCCAAGCGCCGGCACCAAAGTCCTGGGCCAGCCAGGTATGAAGCCCAGTGTACCACTGGCAGAGCGGTGTACCACCGGCTCTCAGCAATAAAAGCCCGGGTCCAGCAGGGACGGCTCCGGCCGGCCCAAGCACTGACACGAAAGCCCTGGGCTAGCCAGGCATGAAGCCCAGTGTACCACTGGCAGAGCGGTGTACCACCGGCTCTCAGCAACGAAAGCCCGGTCCAGCAGGGATGGCTTCGGCCAGCCCCAAGCGCCGGCACCAAAGCCCTGCACAGCCAGGCATGAAGCCCGACACCCATCGGCACCTAAAGCCCTGCACCAGCCAGGCATGAAGCCCGACACCCATCGGCACCTGAAGCCTGCACCAGCTAGGCATGAAGCCCGACACCCGTCGGCACCTAAAGCCCTGCACCAGCCAGGCATAAGCCCGACACCCATCGGCACCTAAAGCCCTGCACCAACCAGGCATGAAGCCCGACACCCTTCGGCACCTAAATCCCTGCACCAGCCAGGCATGAAGCCCGACATCCGTCGGCACCTAAAGCCCTACACCAGCCAGGCATGAAGCCCGACATCCGTCGGCACCTAAAGCCCTGCACCAGCCAGGCATCAAGCCCGACCTCGGACGACACAAGAAGCCCCGGGCTCGCTAGACTTAAAGCCCGACACCCGACAGCACAAAGTCCCGCCGGTCAGATAAAGACCGACCCCCGCAGGCACCAAAAGCCACGTGCCTACTTAGCACAAGGTCCAACACTTGGCAAAGTGTTGCACCGATGGTCTTGAGGAGCCCACTACCTAACCTCTAACTGTCGGCGTTTCAGCTCCGAAAAACCTATCCTCCCTGATCCCAACTTTCGGTTCTAAACGACTAAGGCAGAATAGCTTGAGTTGAGAGTTGTCCCCTGGCGCTATCGGGACTAATGGGGTCACGGGGCTATGTGTTGTCAATCGACAAAATTCATGGTAAGTCAGACTGCATCTTGAAGAATATTCTCATTAATTGGAAGAGATTACAAAATGCCGACGTCGTCGGACTTGCAAAAAAAAAAAAAAGAACAAACAACAAAAGTGCGAGCTCACGGCTCTGCTGGTGCGGGCTCATTATCGGAAGGGGCCAAGTCTAATAAACGCTCTAGCTCAACCTCCAGGGCCTGGGGAAAGTTCAGGTCCCTGGCCACCTTCTCCTTCCCATGCTGGAACCCTTCGAGGAACACTGCTACCGAGGCCTCTGCCAAATCATCTGTAAAGCGCCCAGACATCTTGTACTCCTCTATGATCCCAACGGCCCGGGCCTTCTCCACGGTGAGGGCTTCCGTTGCAACCCTCTCGGCCTCCCAGGCGTGGCTCACCTCTTCTTTGGATCGGCAGGCTTCCTCCTTCGCCGCCCGCGCCTCTTCTTCCGCCGCACCCGCTCGACCTTCGGCCTCCTGGAGGGCTGAAGTTAGCTCAGAGATGTGTAGGTCCCTGGCCATCACAACATTCTCGGCCTCCATCATTTGGAGGAGTGCCACGCGTGCGCGGTTGGCGTCGACCTCCGCCCGGTTCTCGGCAGCCTTTACTTCACTTGCCCAGGCGCTTCTGGCTGACTCCAGCGCCTTCTCGGCCGCCTCCGCGCGGCACTGAGCGTCCTCAACCTCCTTATGCGTCTCCCGCAGGAGGACCTTCCCACCGTGAATTACCTCCCTGGCGGCCCTCAGGGAGTGTGCAATCTGCATACGTAAGCTCCAGGT
The DNA here is from genome assembly GCA_900491605.1 of Calamus simplicifolius. Lineage (NCBI taxonomy): Eukaryota > Viridiplantae > Streptophyta > Magnoliopsida > Arecales > Arecaceae > Calamus > Calamus simplicifolius. The sequence continues at coordinate 5,448 of UESW01003870.1, read as the reverse complement.
CAGCAGAAGGAAAAAGATAAAAGGCAAAGGGCGAAAAGATCGCTTACCCTGACGACAGCAGCATAGGAATCTTGGAAGAATGCACTCGCCTTTTGGTGGCTAAGGTCCTCCAAGATCTCGGGAACAGAGACCGGGGCCAGGACTCGCTCAGCCCAGCGACCGTCGTTTAAGGAGTCTCGGGGTGGCCCGGGCTTGACCCCACTCTGCTCGGCCGTTTCAGCTGTCCCTGGCTCGGTGCGTGGGCCACTCCTAGGTGACCTCTCGGGGGGTGGACTCACGGTACCAGATGGTCCCTCGCCCCAATCCCTGGTAGCATCCGGCGGGGTCGGTCCTCCAAAAGCAGGAGGCTCTTCGGTCAATATGGGCCCCTCCGCAACTGGCTCCTCAACTGGGACTCTCGCGGTCGCCCCCATCTCTGGCGGAGTGTCGGTCGTGAGATCAACTTCTGGAACAGCCGGGATATCTTGCGGTGCCGTTGGTGGGGAGGCCTGAGCCGGTGGGGAGGCTCGAGCCATCGGACGCTTCAGGGCTGGAGCATGCTGACCTCCAGGTGGCCCTTCCCGGGCCCTCTTCTTAGAGGCGGCCCTCAGGAGTTTTGCCGCCGGTATCTTCATAGCTGCACAGTATCAGTTGTGTTAAAAAAAGAAAAGAAAAAAAAGAGAAGCAAAATTTTTGGCTAAGGGTGGAGAGGGCTTACCCGGTGGGAGATGAGACCCGCCGACTCAAGATTATCCTCCGTCAGCAACAAGGTGTATCGAGGGATCTCGGCGGCCAACAATAGCCCCAACGCCTCCCAATCCCCAGGATGAATGGCGACGGCGTTCCCTCGGAGGTCGGGATCTCCCCACCGGGGCCTGACTTGGTCAATGTTTGCAAAAAAGAATCGGGATTTCCATCCCTTGATTGAAGAGGGAAGAAGAAGTTTTAGGACCCGATTGGGTCGGGGCTGGAACAGCCACCAACCTTTCTGAGCCCGAAGGATGTAGAAAGATCGAAAAAGACTGATTCGGGGGGTAATACTCAGGCGATGGCAAAGGATGACAAAGGCGCTAACAACGCGGTAGGAGTTCGGGACCAGTTGAGATGGGGTCAAGGAGTAGTAGTTGAGAAGGTTGATGAAAAAGGGCAGAAAAGGTGGATGGAGACCTAACTTTAGGAAAATCTCATAAAGGGCCACCCGACCGGGTCGGGAGGAGATGACCCTATCGTCGGGAGTTGGCAAGAAAAGCTCAACGTCCCGAGGAACCTGGTAACGGGCCTGGATTTTTGCCAAATCCAGCCGCGTCACCGTGGAGGCAATCCCTCCGGGGACCCCTCCACCGTCGAGGAGCTGCCGGCCTCCGACCGGCGGCCCCTCGATGGGGCTCCGCCGACGACCTGTCGCCGGGCCAGGGGGATGCGGTCCTCTGAATCAGTGGACCACTCAAGCGAAGGAGAAGGAGCGGGAGAGGTACAGTATCTCTCGGAAGGAGGACGGTTCTCAGAACCGTCCTCCGAGGTCCAAGATGGCGAGCTCATGATCAAAGGGACATAAGTCTAGGATGGGTGAAGAACTGACCTGGAAGAAAGGAAACCAAATGCAGGCCTTAGGTTGCAGGGGAGATCGGAGCGCAGGCACAGAGGAGACGATGACAATGGAAGTGGTATGGCCAGATTCAATCCCTCGCTTGACTTTATCAGGTTTTCAAATCATCCCGCCTTGTCTCGTCAGCCACATGGCCCTTGCCATAGGCTGGCTCGCCTCGAGGGACACCTAGCACGTGGTGCGGCACGCCTCTGGCCAATGGTGGGACCCCGCTGACGTCGCCGTAATGAGAGGTAATGATGATGCGGCTTTTCGCGCAGACTTCGAAGGGCCAGTTTTCTCTCGAGGTCGATCGTGGTGGGCACAATGTACGGAGGGCCACCTTCTTACATTCCCCAGGCCGTCCGCATAAAAGATGAGGACGGGGATCTGCCACGTGGAGAACACCCCTTGCGCCTCAACAGTGGGACCCGCTTTGCCTCAGTGGTGAGGGGGCACTGATATGACTGATCCCGCATCGTCAGGATAAAAGGTAACGGCAACTAACGGGGATCACCATCTCCCTCTTGACCCCGAGACCCCCCTCCGGTCTCGGGGTGCACCGGCATCATCCCACTCCCAGGACCCCTTCCGGTCTCGGGGTGGGATCATCATCTCTTGACCCCGAGACCGACCCCTTCTGGTCTCGGGGTGCACCAGCATCATCCCACCCCTGGGACCCCTTCCGGTCTCGGGGTGGGATCATCATCTCTTGACCCCGAGACCGACCCCTTCCGTCTCGGGGTGCACCAGCATCATCCACCCCCGGGACCCCTTCCGGTCTCGGGGTGGGATCATCATCTCTTGACCCCGAGACCCCCACGGTCTCGGGGTGCACCAGCATCATCCCACCCCCGGGACCCCTTCCGGTCTCGGGGTGGGATCATCATCTCTTGACCCCGAGACTGACCCCTTCCGGTCTCGGGGTGCACCAGCATCATCCCACCCCTGGGACCCCTTCCGGTCTCGGGGTGGGATCATCATCTCTTGACCCCGAGACCCCCCCTATGGTCTCGGGGTGCACCAGCATCATCCCACCCCCGGGACCCCTTCGGGTCTCGGGGTGGGATCATCATCTCTTGACCCCGAGACCCCCTCCAGTCTCGGGGTGCACCAGCATCATCCCACCCCCGGGACCCCTTCCGGTCTCGGGGTGGGATCATCATCTCTTGACCCGAGACCCCCTCCGGTCTCGGGGTGCACCAGCATCATCCCACCCCCAGGACCCCTTCCGGTCTCGGGGTGGATCATCATCTCTTGACCCCGAGACCCCCCCGGTCTCGGGGTGCACTGGCATCATCCCACCCCCGGGATCCCCTTCCGGTCTCGGGGTGGGATCATCATCTCTTGACCCTGAGACCCCCCACCGATCTCAGGGTGCACCGGCATCATCCCACCCCGGGACCCCTTCCGGTCTCAGGGTGGGATCATCATCTCTTGACCCCGAGACCCCCATCGGTCTCGGGGTGCACCGGCATCATCCCACCCCCGGGACCCCTTCGATCTCGGGTGGGATCATCATCTCTTGACCCCGAGACCCCCCACCGGTCTCGGGGTGCACCGGCATCATCCCACCCCGGGACCCCTTCCGGTCTTGGGATGGGATCATCATCTCTTGACCACGAGACCGACCCCTTTCGGTCTCGGGGTGCACCGCATCATCCCACCCCCAGGACCCCTTCCGGTCTCAGGGTGGGATCATCTCTTGACCCCGAGACCCCCCACCGGTCTCGGGATGCACCGGCATCATCCCACCCCCGGGATCCCTTCCGATCTCAGGGTGGGATCATCATCTCTTGACCCCGAGACCCCCCACCGGTCTCGGGGTGAACCGGTATTATCCCACCCCGGGACCCCTTCAGTCTTAGGGTGAGATCATCATCTCTTGACCCCGAGACTCCCCATCGGTCTCGGGGTGCACCGACATTATCCCACCACCGGGACCCCGAGACCCCCCACCGGTCTCGGGGTGCACCGGCATTATCCCACCCCCGGAACCCCTTCCGGTCTCGGGGTGGGATCATCATCTCTTGACCCCGAGACCCCCCCGGTCTCGGGGTGGGATCATCATCTCTTGACCCCGAGACCCCCCTTCGGTCTCGGGGTGCACCGGCATCATCCCACCCCCGGGACCCCTTCCGATCTCGGAGTAGATGGGTATTATCAGCGATTAGCATGCAGTTCAATCATCGAAAGGAATGACGGCTCCGGGTCACATGGCGCGCCCACGTGATTCTCAGTACGGCCATGATTGCACCCCGTTACGGAGGCCATACCTCGTAACGGCGTATGGTGCACTGCATGTCCCTGTGCGTGGCCGTGCCCTCGTTATGGCGTACGATTCGCTACCACTTGCGACTGTGCGCGGTCATATCAGCCAACGGCGCGCACCGAATGCCATCGCAGCTGTTAGACACGTATGATATCATGTTGACAGGTAGTACGGATGTTCTCCGGCACGCACAGCGATGGTACGATGGTGATCTTCCGAAACGTAAGGTAGGATTTCGGACAAGTATAAAGCACGTGCCCGCACTGTAAGTAAAGATCTGAACTCTAGTTTTCTAGCTTTCTTCCTCCTAGCAAAAGCTAACTGCCTCAGCTCCTTTCTGCTGAGCGGTTCTTTGTCTGAACCCAAGTGACTAACTTGATCGTCGGAGGGTCCCTACCGGAAACCGCCGGTCTCCGGGGACTTTCTTGCAGGGGTCCGAGGAGAAGGACGTCCGTCTTCCTCGACGTTTGAGGAAGGTGACTTGGCGTCATCAGCTGGCAGCGGAAAGTGCCAGAGAAAGATACAGAGGGTAAAGCTGTATTCACCAATAAGGCTGTGGAGCCTGAATCTGTTCCAAAAAAGAAGAAATCTTACCCGCTCGTGCATTCATGAGGTTGCTGTTCCTAATGGCTACGCTTCTTCCAATGATGAATCCACCCATGGAACTCTGTCCAATCCAGTCTATAATGGCAAGATGGCCAAAACCTACCCATTTGAATTAGACCCCTTCCAGCGTGTATCTGTGGCTTGTCTGGAAAGAAATGAATCTGTCTTAGTATCGGCGCACACTTCAGCAGGAAGACTGCGGTGCTGAGTATGCCATTGCAATGTCGTTAGAGACAAGCAGAGAGTCATTTACACCTCACCTTTGAAGGCTCTGAGCAATCAGAAGTACAGAGAGCTCAGTCAGGAGTTCTCTGATGTTGGCCTGATGACTGGTGATGTCACCCTCGCGCCGAATGCCAGCTGCTTAGTCATGACGACAGAAATTCTCAGAGGGATGCTCTACAGGGGTTCTGAGGTGCTAAAAGAAGTAGCTTGGGTTATCTTTGATGAAATTCACTATATGAAGGACCGGGAGAGAGGGTTGTATGGGAAGAGAGTATAATATTCTTGCCCCCTGCAATTAAGATGGTTTTCCTCTCTGCTACCATGTCCAATGCTACCGAGTTTGCTGAGTGGATTTGCAATTTGCACAAGCAGCCTTGTCATGTGGTGTATACAGACTACAGACCCACACCATTGCAACATTATGTGTTTCCCATGGGTGGTCGGGTTTGTACCTTGTTGTGGATGAGAATGAGCAGTTTAAAGAGGAGAATTTCATGAAGCTGCAGGACACATTCACAAAGCAAAAGATCCAGCCGAATGGGAATAGGAGTGGTGGTGCCAAAGCTGGTGGTAGAATTGCAAAGGGTGGGACTGCTTCTGCAGGTTCTGACATCTACAAGATTGTAAAGGTACTCTTTTATTTTAACGTGTAATTTGGTAAATCTTGAATGTCCTGAATGTTTACGAACAACTCATAAACATAATGCAACCGTCATATTTAATGCTGTATTCTGATGCCACCGAATTTAACGTAATTTTATCACTTTATGAAATTCTCAAA